>JAOVVA010000054.1:16276194-16287466 GCA_028565275.1 Leiocassis micropogon
TGTTTTAACCAAAAATAAGGTTGTGGCAGCAGGAGTGATCACAGCAGGGTTCAGGTCCTAGAGTCATTCTGTAATTTGGGGGATATTTCACATCACAATGTTATTTCTCAATAGAACAAATAGTGGTTTAAGTTAGTAAAATTTTTACACTACTGTGGTAGATAACATACTGTGGTTGACAGATAACATTCATGAAAATTTCCTGATTTGGTAATAGTTTTAGTGGAAGGATTTGTCTGGATGATCACTTCTGATTTTTATGAACATGTTTAATATTATATTTGAACAAATAATTAAAATAAAATCAAAGAACCTGTAAATCATCATCACCGTCTATACCGCTTTATCCTGTATTCAGGGTCGCAGGGACCTCGAGCCTATCCCAGGAGACTTACGGCACGAGGTGGGGTACACCCTGGACAGGGTGCCAATCCATTGCAGGGCACACATACATACTGTACACACATAACATAATTTAATGCCGGTCATTTGTGAGACAAATTGAGACAAATTATTTGTGAGTTACAGAATGGGGCCCTTTTACTAACTTGATATATTTATTTATTTATTTATTTAATCAGAAAATCAACATATCTTTTTGTATTTAGATTTTTTTAATAATTATTAAAAATATTTTTTGTTATCCTGCTTGCAATGTTCATTATTTTGAAATTAGAAACCTTTAATTGCAAAAGTGATGATACAATAGGAAAAATGGTCAGTTGGGCAACATGATAACAATTTTCAAGCTAAATGAAGCACAAGATGCAAATAATTCATATGTGACATTTATAACATAATTTTCCCTTAATAGGCAAAATATTTTACAGTATCTTTGAAAATATTATTAGAATAAATATTTTCATCAATGGACATGGAATGTAACCCAAATTATAGAATGACTCCTTAGCTCAATTTGCTTTTTTAGATTGACCTTAGTTTAAAGTTCGAACTATAGACAGGGACATAACATTCTTAAGCATTCTCATTTATTTGGTTATAGTCATATACAGTATGTACATTTAATCATAAATATTCCCATTCAGATAAAAAAACATGCGCTATTTTGTGTGATCGAGATTGTTGATTTGGATGTAGTTTTAATTGATTAATTCATTTAATTCATTAATGCAGATTAAAAACAGATCAATATTCTTCAGCTATACTGTAGATAGCAAATTGGTAGTTGTTCATTCAATTTAATTTTCATCTCAAGTTCATATTTATTGTTTCTCTTTTGTTTTCTATAAGGATATCAAGATGTGATATTTTTTGTTGCTTTAGTTGGTTTTGTTTTGGAAAAAATATTTACATTCACAGTTACAGCATTTGGCAGACCCTCTTTTTATAGCCTCAGTGTTTCATTAAGTCAGGGATTAAGCGTACAATCAATATAAAAACCCTGTAGGGGAATATACAGTAACAAAAATATAATTCATTTAGAGTTAGATCTTTAGTCTTCATTTGAAGACACCCAGTGACTCAACTGTACAGGGATCTACGGGAGTCTATTCCAGCACCTACTGTAGATGCCAGAACAGAGAAGAGTCTTGATGCAAACCTTAAAAAGCATGGGGAAAAATGTAGGCACTGCATCTCCTGATATAAACCGCAGTTGAGCTTAACTGTGTTTTGCTGAGAAATTATTTTTTTCATGTTTCAGAAACATCATAACATTGAAAATCCTTTTTAAAAACCTAATTTTAGATAGTATATGTACAGTATGTACATGTTAAGAAGGGATTGTATGTTAAAGTGGTTGGAAGTTAGGTCACATATTTAGAAGTATTTAGCAGAATTATGCTTGTTACACACTGTCTATATCCTATGTATACAGAAATAGTTCACATCCACAGAAAAACAGGATAACGTTAATATATTAGTGGACAGGTTTTAATCTGTGAGCTGTACCATATAAATGTCTATGACTGGAAATCCAGTGAAGCTGACAACGCCCTTATTTCATTCATGTCAAATTACATCCTTTTATTATATTCCCATAATGTTGTGTAACGAGTGCCACATAAGAGCTGCAATCAAATATTCTGTATGAAATACTTAAATATATGAAATATGGAATGATACTGTATATACACATTTTTTACTTAAATATTACTAAAAAAATTCTTTAAATGTATACCCTAAACCAATTATTTATTTAAACAAACATGGATATTTATGTAGGTTCCCACAGAAGAATCATACAGTCAAAGCGTATGGCCATGAGACAAATTTTGACAAGTGTAAAAGCACGACGCACCAGAACTTAAATAGATGTTAGATTCTGACGTACAGGAAACACGACAGAAAATATCAGAACAATTTCCTTTCAGATGTGTCTGTAACTAAATTATAATCTAGGATTTCATGCATTTTTGTTTGTTCCATTTCTTGGCAGTCGATGGTGCAGTCATGTACTCATGGAGAAAGTTTTACTGATTCCTTTGAATGCTAACTTTGATTAGCCAGAAAGACTGAGAAACAATTACAAGCTTTAAGACAGTAATGATATTTAATTTACATACAATATATACTGCAGGAATAGCAGTAGGAATCCAATTCGATGCCTAACAATCAAGACAGAGTTGAAGATGTCAAGATAAAAAATGAGAAAGTAACTTTGAGAGGAACCAAAAGGAAGGTTTATTTTATGATAAATTATACATAATAGTGAAATAGTGGAATTGTAAACAATTACAGTATATACAGTATAACAAAAATATAATGCTACTTTGAAAAAAAACAGTATCCTGCTACTCTACCATCAACAGTTCTAAGTGATTGAGTAAAGGATGTCAGTAGTAGCTTTACAGTTTATAATTTTACTGAGAGCCAGAGTATAGTAATTTAACATGTGTAAGACAAACTGGTAAAGGGCAAAGACAATCTATGAAATATCTTTAGAATATTTACCAGCCTGTTTCCTGTCTGATACCAACGCCTTGACACGGCCTATTATACACACCATACGATTGTAACAAGGAAATGTGAACATATTATAATTGGACCTACCTTTAAAATAGAACCAGTTCTACCAGTAGAAGTAACTGAATGGTTCTACTGTTGTTCACTAACTATATTAGTGTTCATGCAGCCATTAAATTAAAAAGCTCTGTTAAACAACATCGCGGAAGTAAATTATATGCCTAAAAATAACTGGTTGTTTCATTACTTTAGAAATTTGTTCAGACATGAAGGAATACGCCCACAGTGACTGTACCAGACAGAAATAATAGTATATACATTATTAGTATTATGCATCAGCATGGGAGAAGCCCAGAAATACAAAACATCTCAGTAAATTACTTTTGCTTTTACAAGGCCTGAATCTCAGTCCTATTAAACAGGCGTGCCTGGGTTTCGAGGGCTGCTTTGCGAGTATAGGTGGTACAGCGGTTGAGGATCTCTTGGGTGTTTGGTCGAGGGGGCACTTCTGGGAACAGTTTGGAAGGGCTGCTGGTTTCCTTATTTGTAGGGCTTTGAAATTCCATACAAAAAGCACTGTTAGTACTGTCTGGTTTTATATCAATTTCTGATGGTCTCCGGATTTCCTCCCACTCAGAGCCACACAGGCTCTGTCCCAGAGAATCAGAGGAACTGGAGCAGAAGTCAGTGTCATCACTGAAGCTGCTCTTGCGGCTGCTGAAATCATTGTGTTGACCTGAAGCACTGTCATCCAGAGGCTCAGAGAGCACCTCGAGAGAGTGGGACTTGTGGAAGTGAGATTTGTGGGTTGGGTGAGAGAGCACAGATGATAGAGTGGTCAGATTTAGGTTGGAGCTATGCAACTTCCTCTGCATGCTAAACATAGGGTTGGAGTATGGCTGCATGTATATAGAGGGCAAATACCCTTCTTTTCCATTATATCTGTAAAAACAAAGTAATGTAATTTATATTTAAATGTCATGTCTCTTAAGTAAATAAAAACCACCACATAAAATTAAAGAGCATTTAAATAAAATGTGTCATCAAGTAAAGTGTCAATATATAGATTACAACTGCATAATTCTAAGAGAGCTATGAAGTCATATTCTTTCAAAGAAACCTGGAGTGTAATGTCTGTATTCAATAAAAAAACAACAGTTGCTGCACAGAGTTACAAAAAAAAACATATGAGTTAAATATTGAGTATTTAATAACTCAAAGAAATTATTTGAAAAGTTTTGTTGTTTGGGGAAGTTAATTTGTTGGTCAGACCAGTCAAAAGTTTGGACAGAAATTTTGATTTATTTTCTACATTCTAGAACAATACTATATTTTTTCGAAACTGTTAAATGACAGATATTACATTAGGTAATTAAGTAACAACAGCAACTGTTCTTGCAAGAACAGTATTGTCAAGTGTATTTGCAAAACCCATCAAGCAGCACCATGATGAAACTGGTTCTAATGAAGATCCAAAGAAAGCAAGACTAAAACCTACCTCTGCTGCAGAAGTAGAGTTTAAACCCTTATAAATCACCAATGAAATGCACCTCAGATTAGAGCCATTATGATGTCTTTACAATACATTAGCAGCAAACACATCTCAATATCAAGTGTTAAAAGGAGATTACTGCATATTTTGTATGCCTTCAGTATTGTTTTACAATGTTTAAAAAAAATTATATCAGGAAGGACCACGGAATTAGATGGTGTGTCCAAACTTTTGACTGGTATTGTAGTTATGCGAGGAATACAAGACTGGAACTGTGGAGATTTAATGGGCAATTAAAGAGAGGGTCCTGTAAGAGAGGGTTCCAGGTAAAATTTCTTCAGTAAACAAAGTGCTAAGAACTCTAGGTTTTCCTCACAAACTGTGTACTAGTAATATCCTGTATATATTTTAACACTGTGCTATAACAGAATCCTTATTCTAGTGGTACAATGGTCCCAAAAACAGCTGAACGTGTTACCTAGATAGCCAC
The DNA here is from genome assembly GCA_028565275.1 of Leiocassis micropogon. Taxonomy (NCBI): domain Eukaryota; kingdom Metazoa; phylum Chordata; class Actinopteri; order Siluriformes; family Bagridae; genus Leiocassis; species Leiocassis micropogon. Next base: position 16,281,102 of record JAOVVA010000054.1, read on the forward strand.
CAGCCATCATCAGACTCCTGAATAACCTCCACGATGGCTCCGATATTTACGGAAAGCTCATCCTTCATGGTAGAGGTGTAGTTTCTTATTGCACAGTACAAAGGCACTAGGGGAACAAAAATTAAGATTAAAAGTCTTAATCTCATTAAATGATCTTTCAAAAGTCCAAATTTATAATCGTCACCTCACTATAACAACAACTTACTTTGACTTCTTGTACTGTCAAGTCCATCTTTCTCCTTTTCTTCATCCACGCATAACTCCAAGTAGGGAGCAGGGAACCACGCTAAGCGCTTCTCCTCATTCTCTACCAGCCACCATCCTAATGATTTCAAACAGAAACATAAAAAAATAAATCAACAATTAACAATATAATTATTCTCTCCCTTATTGCATAGAAACTGGGCAGGACATACCAGATGGCTCTTTAATGAGTACTTCTAGAGTTTCATCCACAGTCACGCTAAATGCTCTGTTCTTGGTGTCCTTGGTCTCATATGGAGCTAAACACCGATACACTTTGCAGACATATGGCTGAGATATGTTCCCAACACTGTGGCGCTTACTACTCAGGCCAACTTTTGGTTGCCCATTGGCATCTTCTGGTTGAAAAATCATTATGCTGAAAAACAAACCCAAAGTATTCCTTCAGACAAAGCATTTGTTAATTGCTTTATTTTATTGTTAAATTAAAAATTAACATTTTGTTATCATATTATACTATTTTAATTAGATTTGTTCATGTCAAAATAGAAAAACTGATCAATAAACAAGGAAACTTCAGGTCTGGCCACAGAATAAGGCCCTTAGCATGGTCTTCCTAAGAGTATAGGCCTGTTCACACTCTCAATATATCCTCTTGCTTTTATCCTAACTCAAGACACTTGTTAAAGTCAGGGTAGAAAGTAGGATACCTGTTCTGTGCAAACTCAGGATGCAGCTCTTCTTCCTTGGGAATAAAGAAATTAATGAGGTCAGAGGACTGAGAGATGTTCGGTTCGCAGCGCAGCAACTCAGTCCAGTAGCGCTCCAGAGCTTTTACTTGCTGCAAACACTGAGCTGGAGTCTTCCTCTGGAGGTTCAGCTTCAACATTAACCCTGATAAAAGAGGATTCAGCATTTTTTAATCATCAATAATATTTTGGATTTGGATAAATATCATGCTCTGATCATTACTGTACCTCCAAATCTGGGCAGAACTCTATCCTGATGGCGAAATTTCTTCTTTAGCTGCTTCTGTTTAAAAATAAATGGAAATAAAACGGGGAAATGTGAGATTGCCTTACTGAACTAGCACAAGTTTCTAAAACACCTAACATGGGAGGAAACAATGTTCTTAGAGAGACAGACAGCGAGAGAGAGATTTTTATTCTAGCCAGTTGTAGTAGTTCCAACAACCGCAAAATGGAACGTAACCTTCATCCAGTAATCAAAAGCACAGTGACTAGACAAGTACTGTACAAGTAAAGTCAACACCACGAATAGTGACACGGGGGTTTAAAATACCCTGATTGTTATAAGTGAAGTGTTTGTTATGTTCTTTCTTTATGACAAGATCATGGTATCACAAATCTCTACTGACATATAAATTAGATGCTGTCCAAAGTACATAAATGCACTTGAAAAATAATTTTACTTTCCATATATAGGATCTTTTTGTATGGAAACTGACATTTTGTAAAAACCTAGAAACACACTCACACTCTATTTGTCAAAACATAACTTGAATTATATTAAAATGCAAATATAAAGAACAGAGTTTTTCAATGTTATAAACATATTATAGGAAAATAAACAGCTCTGAAATAAAAAAGGAAAAATGTTGATTATAATCATTTTGTTGATTAACATTACCACATGAATGCAAACTAATAAGCAACTCAGAGGAATCATTATTATCTTGATCATTCATTGTTTTGGAACAGCATGAACATTAATACATTTTCCAAATAATCATATTCTGGTTCTTACATGAAGGTGCTTGAATTCTCGGAGCGTCCTGTATACAATCACATCGGTCTGATCCGACCACAGTACAGATGCCGTGTACAGCTGGAACACAAAACAGACTGTTACAATTCCCATGCAACGGGTTCTAGTTATTCTGATATACTTATCACAATGCATTCTTACCTTACTGTTGTCTTTGTACATGATGCCCAGAATACGGACGCGCAGGGGGTAGCGTTGATCATCCATCGTGATGTGAGCAGAGTGCTCGTTTAAGGCTTAATGCTGATTTTCAACAGACGTGAGGTGCGCGTGCAGCTCTAAATCATCTTCACCTGCTCCAGTGATTTCTATATTAATACACCTACGCGCCAGCCAATCACCTCACAGTGGGCGGGGCTCTCTCAATTACATCATTCCTCTACGCTTCATTAAAAAAATCAGCAGTACATATGCTCATGCAAAAAGTACACATTCATAATTTTGTAATAAAATGAATACAACAAAATGTGTTGCATAATTATGACTACTCTTTCTTTCTTTTTCTTCAAACTGTAATTTACAAATGTTTTTAAGGCATTTAAAAGTAAAGAAACAACTGTAAAATAAAATTTCTGAGCCTATATTGATAGTCAGTTTGAGGACTAGACTGTCCCAGAGACAAATAGGTAAAATCTTGAAATAGCCCTTTCTACTATAAACAGAATTATACTTCAATTTAAAACAAAAGGTAAAACATCAATAGAGTCACAATTTGGTCAGCCTGGGCCTTTTGAAAAACATCTTTGTGCAATGTGATCTGATAATTTCTCATAATCAGTACTACTACTAAAAAGAACAGGAATTGGTGTCTGTTTATTTTGTGCATGTCTGGCTATATCTATTACATTTTATTAGGTATTAACTACAACAGTTACTGACTATATTAAATGCACCTACAGTACATAAATAAAAGTAATACCAAACTTTTGAGTGGTATATGCCTAAAGACCCGACCAAACTAACAAACAAACAAACAAATTCAAGTTGCTTACTAATAATACTAATATTAAGGTTAACTAAAATATATTTTAAAATATGTGAAAATAATAAAATAAAGGTTTTAATAACTAGACAAGTCTACATGTTACATTCTTATAACCCTAAATATCTGAATCTAAGCTGTTTATGTCAGTTGTGTGCAAAGTATTGACACACTTAGTCAAATTACATATTTGCAGATTTTTTTAACTGAAAAGAAATCTCTGCAGTGAACCAAATACCACATATTCACTTAAATATTAATGGACTATTACTTAGTACTTGATGAAAATAGAAATCGTGGCATGGGCAAAAGTTTGGCCTTTTAAGTTATACTTAATGACATATTGTAGTTCAGAGCTTGCATTTTGCTTGCAGATTTTTTTTGAGAGCGGCCTACTGTACATATATTAAATGTGACATTCAAGTCATATAAGGGGTATTCTAAAAGAATCAGCCAATGACTTTTTAAAAATTCAATAATAAGAATTTTTTTTTAGAATTTCTAATATTTACTGGAATCTATTTTTTCATCCTCTCAAGTAATATTTCCGGCACCACTAGCTGCCACACAACTCTATTTGCAGCACATACCAGACATTCACTTTTGTCATAAAATCACCCGTAAGGTTTTCTTCAGCTCCCTCTTCTATTCAGGTTGTGTAAGCAAACATGCACAGCAGAATAGTGCATCACAGCTTCTATGTTAGCTTAATGTCCTTATAGTTCGTATGGGGGTTTTGCTTTGCGTTCCTGGCCAGCATGCAGGAACAATGTTAACAAATAAAATATTTGTTAGCATTTTCAAATTGCTATATAAATGAAGAATAGTACAATTTGTGCTGTTATCGGAAATATATGTGCCATGGTAACCCTTCATGTTGACTGTTGTTTTAATTTGAAAGCACACCCTGTTCTTTTTTCGGCTTGTTTTTCTAATTACACAGAGCCCAAGAATAGGAGGGCCGAAAGGTGTGTCTCTTTAAGCCAAAAATGTCTCTGTATAGAGGTCACTAATGGTCCAAACAAACACAGAAAAACCCTCACAGTGTAATAACCTCTTTTTTTGTCTGTTTGTCATATCAAATTAATACTGTGAGACTGTCTCAGTAATAGTCTCAGTAATATGCCCATCATGTCTAAGTTCACATGGATAATGCATGCTATCTATTTGTTTTCCATAACAATTCCATAAGTTTTATAATATTAAAAGCCCAAATTCCCAGCAAGAGGTAATCTGCTACTGAGACAGTTGACATTTAAATCAGAGACCTCACTGGCACTATCATGACATTTAATCAAAATAAGCCAACAAAACAGCCAATCCAAGCTATCATCTATTTGTAATTTCTCCACAATACCATAGTGTCTTATGGAAGCAGTTCAGAGGAAAGATGGTGCAGGTGTCTCTTCAAACCTGGGGTGGTGAGAGGAAGCTGGCTATTCAGATGAGAAGGCAGCTGATCTGAGGTCACTAGCATTATTAAGGCCTGTGAAGGACTGCCAAGACTCATTCCATAGAGGGCTGCTCAAGATCAGATCTCCAGTCCAATCTGTCAGAGCTATAATGTAACGACATCATCACCTGGGAAAGAAACTCCATCTGCATGTTGTTGTCTTCTGCAATGTAAAATTCAATGTGAACCTGATACATAATGCTCACAGGGAATAAACAATGCCGCAGATAAATCCTAAAATCTGATTGATCAGTAAGTGCAATGCTGCAAGATGCATGAAATCATTATATTATGTTATTTTGTACAAATATACACCAATCAGCCATAACCTTAAAACCACTGGCAAGTGTAATTAATAACAATGATTTCTTCATTACAATATGCTCTGTCAAGCACATTTAAGTCATTTTTCTGATTATTCTCACTGATGTGTGGTTTTCTAAAGATTAAAAAACAGTTTAGTCCCAATACCTTGAGGTCTCTTCACATTGTGCATTTAGAAATGCTCTTATTTTTACTATTAAACATGATTTCATCAAACATTTAAGTGATTTCCAATCATGATCATTTAAAAATTTCCTTCCTTGAGGATGATGGCTCACTACTATCCTTTCAGGCTTTACCAGTGTGTTTGACAGTTCTTCACAAATTTTAGTTGTTTCAGCAATCTAAGTTGTTTTCTTGATGGAGGCCAATAAATAATTTGATATATGTCTTTTGACGAGGTTGTTTTAAGAAATGAGAAGCTACTTTCATGTTTTTCTGCATTAGGTTGTAATAAAATAATTTTCTAAGTCTAGAGTATTGACAACTATAATTTGCCTAAAATAATACCACAAAAAAATCTCATCTTTCATGTCTTTAATGAACACACTCATTCAACATTCAAAATTGGTAGTGGAAAAAGTAAGTGAACCTCAACCAGGTGCTTTCTGTAACTGTGGATCAGACCTGCACATCACTCCAGATGAATTTTAACCCATTTTCCCTGGCAAAACTGCTTCAGCTTTGTCATATTTTTTGGACGGCTCTTGAGTACGACTTTCTTCAAGTTATTCCATAGCATTTCTATTGGGTTGAGGTCTGGACTCTGATTTGGACACTCCAAAAGGCGGATATTGTTTTTGAAGCCGGTCATACTGTACTGTATGACGGCCCTTAAATCTTTGACTGTCACTCTGGGTTGTTTCTTTACCTCATTTATGAGTCTTCGTTGTGCTCTTTGGGTCAATTTACTGGGCACCCCGTTTTTGGTAGAGTAGCCACAGTCCCAAAGTGTCTCCATTTGCTGTAGACTGGTGAATTTCTTTGAAATCACTCTGTAACCCTTTACAGCTTTATGTAAATCAACAATTGTTGATCATAGATCCTCTGAAAGCTCTTTTTAGCAAGGCTTAACTCACGTGAGCGTATACTTCTTGTGTAAAGCAAACTCAAAAAGTTTGAGTGGTTTTTATTAATCAAAGTAGCTCTAATCCACACCTCCAAACTCGTTTTCTTAACAAGACTCCAGGCATGCTAACAACTCCAATAAGCTTTTGTAACTCAAGGTTTTTATAGTTGTTCTCAAAAAAGACATGAAAGATCAGGATATTTTGTATTATTTTAGGTACATTATATTTGTAAACACACTTTATTTAGATGAAGATCAAATCACATTTTATGACAAATTAATGCAGAAAACCATGAAATTACAAAAGATTCACATACTTTTTCTTGCCACTGTAATTCCAAGGCATTTTGCTTGTAAAAAAGGCTTCAGTTCTATTCTGCATACAAACTGTTTAGTTGTCTATTCTGTGGTTTTTGTAAATTGTGTATATCTCAGTAACCCAGGGAAATATTTTAGGCACACTTTTGATTTAAAAATGAACATTTGTATTACTGACATGTGAGAATGTTTAGAAAGTTGAGGCACTGGATTGCATATTGGAGGGT
>JAOVVA010000054.1:16292415-16311895 GCA_028565275.1 Leiocassis micropogon
TTAGAAGTTGGCACCTCCACATCATTGCATTCAGTTTTTATTCACGATTTGTATAGTGTCCCAACTTTTTTGGAATCGGTTTGTATTTATTTTTTTGTAAACTTATCAGTTAATTGCCAGGGTTGGTGATGTGTTTAAATGTAGGTCTCCAATATGCTTCAGTATAGAATATATTCTGCTTCGGGATAGTCTCCACTGTCATTTATCATTGTCTAATTTGTATTATATACAGTATGCTATTCTTACTTATAGTAAAATTCATTCTTAAATACAAGTAAGCAGTTCCACAACAATACTGTATGCAAGCTATTCCCAGAGCTAAGCAGTGCATTCTGTAATCTTGTTTTATACCTGAGCTGCATCCAGTAGATGGCAGTAAATTCACATTACAGCACATTAATTTTTCATTCCTATATCTATACTGGTTATCCTGTACACGGTCGCTGGGGCCTTGGCCCTATTCCAGGAGACTTTCGGCATGAGGTGCACCAGGTACACCCTGGACAGGGTGCCAATCCAACAGGGACACTACAGGCATTTGGTTATGCCAATTAGCCTAATCTGCATGTCTTTGGACTGTGCGAGGAAACTGGAGTACCCGGAGGAAACCTACCAAGCACAGAGAGAACATGCAAACTCCATGCACACAGACCCGAGGCAGGAATTGAACCCTTGACCCTGAAGGTGTGAGGTCACATTACATTACATGTGACATTACAGCACAAGCATTGCTAAAACCAACAGAGCTAGTCTATTACTGCCAATACTTGGTTATATTTAATTTACTATTCTTTTCTCCTTTGGAGGGAAGACTGAAAACAGTTTATTTGTGAACCTCTAATTGTTACCTCCATTGTTATTTACTTTTCAGTTTGAGGTAAATTTGGCAACTAAGAACTAGTTCTTTAAATGTCCCTTAGATTATAAATGCAAATGCAATTGAAATTAAAACTCATTCATTTGATTCAATCATTCGATTAAATTACCGAAACTTAATTTAGGGTCACAACAAGTTTCAGATCAAACATTTAGTTTAAGTTAATGTATTATCATTTATTTAAAAACCACATTAAAATGATCTCATTTCCAATATAAGTTTAAAGAATTAACCTCAAAGACATTTTAAATGTTCTTTGTCCAGGTGGCGTGGTGTCATAGTGATTAGCACTGCTGCCTCACACTGGGTACTCCAGTTTCCTCCCACGGTCTCGAGACATGCAGATTATTCTAAGTGGCATTGCCACATTGCCCGTAGTGTGTGTGTGCCCTGTGATGGAATGGCACCCTGTCCAGGGTGTACCTCGCCTTGTACCCAAAGTCTCCTTCCTTGGTTATGGCTCCAGGCTTTTTGCAACCCTGTACACATTATAAGCAGTATAGAAGATGAATGAATGTATTTTATTTATTTTTTTGACAAACGTTACAATAATTCAATACTTATTTTGGGATTAAAAGGAAATGTCATCTATACTATATTGTACATAAAATTTGGGCTAATTTCATATTGTGAGTAATATTACTATTAAAGATAATAGAAAATGTTTTTTTTTATTTTGTCAGCAGTGCTTTAAAAATATTGATATGAACATAACTAGCTAAATAAAAATATACATCCTTCCAAAACCAGCCTTTTCTTAACCAACAGGAAAAGCGACTTTTATTTTATAACGGAAGTTTATACGTACGACAGGAAGGTCAATGTGGAGGTTTTAAACTCGTGTTGTGAGATTTATACAGTACGTGCTCAAATAATTTGTATGTGCTTAGAGTTAAAAGGCTGATCTTTAAGCCGAGTCGTGTGTGTTAGCTTGTGGTGTTTAGGTCTATTCTTCATAATTAGCGTTATAGGTCATTGCAGGAGTGGTTCATGTGGGTAAAGCAGCGATGTTGCAGAGTGTGTGTAAGTGTCACCGGCAGGTCTCTGGAGCTCTGCTGTCTTTTACTGCGCGATCATTAGCATTAACTTCACCAGCGCACGTGCAGAAAGCTCTGTACGGAAGTGCTACAGCAGGTGAGCTCCTTAGATCACTGTGTGTGTGCAGTCAGGTAGAGTGTGTGTTATGCTTTAGGTTTATTTATTATGTTCTCTTAAACAGAGCGTAGGAAATTCTACCATGATGTCAGTATCTCTCAAGGTGAAGGTGAGCATCTCTTCAATTTTTTACATCCATGAAGCATTACTGTGTGCAGTACACTGCGTGACCTAACAAACTAGCAAAAAGTCTCTCTTAACCACGATAATATTTAATTTGCCTGCATTTTGCATTGATTACAGCTGTCGCATTGTTTCCATAAGCTTATGCATTTACATTTACATTACATTTATGGCATTTGGCAGACACCCTTATCTAAAGTGACGTACATTTTTTATCTCATTATATATCTGAGCAGTTGAGGGTTAAGGGCCCAAAAGTGGCAACTAGGTGGTTGTGCGGTTTAAACCTGGGACCTTCCGAACCAACGCCTTAACCACTGAGCTACCCCTGACCCCGTCATGAAATTATGCAATAATTAATTAAGTAAAAAAAAAAAATAAATTTCATCCAGAGTCGCATTAATTTCATAAAGATCTTGCATTGATGATGAGAAAGTCGGATCGCTGCGTAAAGCATTCTCAGTGGGGACTCAGTGTGAGCCCAATGAGTTCTGCTGTCATCATCTGTTAAATATGCTGGTGCCATTGGGATAGGAAAAAAAAGCATTGATGTGATAAGCTGGTCATTCAGTATATTCATCTGACCTTGACGTTGATGCTGGACAATAAGTTGATCCTTCTGTAACAGAGTGACATCTTTGCCATGACCATTGGATATGTCTTCTGACATGGTGGTTTAAAAAAATCATAAAAAATAATCATAAAAAATAATATAAATATTAATCACTGCAGTAATTGTCCAATGGAAGGCTCTTACCCATTTGCGTATTTAAATCCAGGTAGTGACTTTTTTTTTCTTTGGCGGGCAATGTAACAATGCATTTAATTATTGAGTATTTAGCACAAGCATGTTGTCATGGCTTAATACTGGTTGTTGTCTGATACAGGTGGGCTGTTTGAGATAAACTTGGACAGGAGAAAGCTAAAAACTCCAGGGGGAAAACTTTTTACTGTGCCTAATGAAGCCCTGGCCATTGCTGTTGCAACGGAATGGGACGCTCAGAAGGACACACTAAAATTCTACACCATGCATCTAGTAAGAAACTTTAATGAAACATAGATTTGTGAGATTATACTGGAATATTTTTTTCTCTAATAATGTGTTTTTATATTATTATTATTTTTTTTTAATAGACCACTCTGTGTAATACAGCAATTGATAACCCAACACAGCGAAACAAAGACCAAATGATCTCTGCTGCCCTGAAGTTCCTAGATACTGACACCATTTGGTATGCTAACTGAGTGCCTTTTATCATTTTCAGTTTAAATAGTTGAAAGAACTTAGATCTGTAAAAGACATTTATCTAACAAGTTTAATTATTTCATGCATAAAATGATACTTTGCAGGTTAACAGGGAACATGTCAAGGTTTATCAAAGAAATATATGATTGTAACCTGACCCACATATACAGTACCTGTCATGGAAATTTTGGTAAATTGTATAATCAAGAACAAAATACAGTCTTAAGACAAGGCAGTCAAACTGATGCATTTGGTTGTGAATAAAATGGGTTTATTCACAACCAAAATGCATCAAATGACAAAGACCATGTCACATGAGAATAAATTCTATTAACACATCTGTGTCCAAATGGTCCAAGGTGAAGTGTCCCCTCCAGATCGTGCCATGGTGGTGGAACTTAACCAATTCCTTACCATATTCTTCATGTGCTCAGGCCATGTAAACAGATGAATGGTTCACTGTTTGTGAAGAATAATGACCTAAAAGTTATATCTCTCAGATCCAATTATCCTATAAAACACGTTCACAGTTACACAGAAGAAAGGAACATTTAACTCATGAACCACACACATACATTGGATTAAAACTCATCTTATAATAATTGCTGAATAATTGCATAAGAAGTAATACTAAGTATTAATGAAATTTGTTACTACATGTCTTCAGTTACAGAGTAGACGAGCCTCCAGGACTTGTTGAATTACAGAAGAATGAATGGGACCCTGTTATGGACTGGATTGAAAAAAGGTAACCTTCTATGAATCATTGTTACAAAGACTGTCTTTGCATGACACAAACAACTACTTGCATGTACAGAGAAAATTCTAGTCTGCTAATCTGTTATGTTTGTAAACATTTAGGTACAACGTTGTCATTGGGTCATCCTCTAGTATAATGGGCCCGCAAATCCCAGAGGAGACCAAAGAAACATTTCGTCAGCAGCTTAATTCTTATAATTTGTGGTCTCTGACAGGTAAAGATACAGTAAATATATCTTTCATGTCTGAATGTGTTTGCATGTTTTGGTTTTTATATCTGGAGTATAATTTTTAGTGAGGCAGCTAACTGTGTGGTTCTCATGTTTCTAGTTGTTTGTGCAAAAGTTTGCTGAGTCATTTTTGTTGTGATGTGATGTAGTGGCAGAAATTTGTGTTGTCAAATTAGTCTTGCAGTTCAACATCGGGGCCCGTATTCACAAAGCTTCTTAAGCCTAAAAGCTAGTCCTAGTGACAAAATTCTAAGAAAATTCTTAGAATTATGGCATTTTCTTAGAATTTCCCCTAAATTTAGGACTAAAACTTACTAAAAATAAAAATGATTCACGAAATATTTTAGCCCTAAAAACAGCTCCTACGGTAAAAATTGTTAAGAGTAGAGAGGAGGACTTTTAAGAGGGTTAAGAGTTCCTATAGAAATATTCTCCAAACACTGAACATAAAGCTAAAAGTAAACACTGCTCTTCTGTCCAGTTTGGTTTTCCTGTTCTTTTACTTCCTTGGCTACATACCATCCAAAAGTGCAACTTAAATAGACTGTCCTGCAATCATGTAAATTGGTAAATGGTGAGCCATTTTGCTCCCATCAATCTGAAGTGGATTACAAGTAATAAAATCAGTACGGTAAATAAATGTAAGAACTTAAATTATAGTAACTACTGTGTGGAAATTGTTGCTTCAAAAGTAGATACATTTTCAATATTTGGCTGTTCAATTAGCTTTAAGATATTTAGCCTATAACAGAAACTTTGCATAAAGTATCCTATAGTTATAATTATATAATTTCTTCATATACGAACATAATGATTTCATTGTCTGTTCTATTATCATATATTCTATTTTCACAAAGAGCCCATTTCAAGATCTTTGCAGAGGTCAGAGGTTGCTTTTTATCAACCAATTACAATTCTTGCATTGCTGCATCATCCCTAGGTTTTTGTACTTTCCTTACTCAGAGTTGCTCTGAGTAGTTTCCTAAATCACTTTTAGTCTAAGATCCCAGCTAGGCCTTTTTAAGCTAAGATAGGAGCTTTCTGAGAGAATTTTAAGAAGCTTTGTGAATACGGGCCCAGATCTTCTGAATGTTAGGATATAAATTGGTTTTCTATGTTCTTCATGTGTAATGTTTTATGTTAATATTTGATATACATAAAATAAGTTGTTGAAGGGTTTTTGTTAATTCAACCCTTACACATCAGTGTTAGAGTGCAAATTTGTGTGATTCCATGATTTCACATATTTAATACAGTATATGTAAGCTCAATATAAAGCAACTGGGAATTATTTCTGTTATATGCACTGCCCAGCCAAAAAAAAAAAAATGTCACCACTTCAGAAGGGTCAAATTATTGTCCGGCATCAAGCACTAAATAACAATTAAGGAGATTTGTAATTACTGGAATTACTGGAAGATAAAGCGATGCACCCTCCATGTACAGTATAGTGGCCACTGTACAAGCCTCTTGAGGCAGTGTTATGATCTGGGGTTGTTTCAGTTGGTCAGGTCTAGGCTCAGAAATGTTATGTGGCAATAACATGAAGTCAGCTGATGACGTGAATGTCCTGAATAAGCAGGTTATCAATCTGTTGGACTTTTTGTGAATATGGTTCTGGGAGCATGAGGAATCATTTTCACACATGAATTTCCCACCATACCGTGCAAATCGGACTTATCTTTTGGCCGAGCAGTGTATCTATTTCTTAGTATAAGTTACACAAAAATTTTTGCTCTAGTTGTTAAATTAGCAAGGTGTTTCAATACACTTCATTTTTCTACAGGACTTGAGTATGTTATCTCACAACTGAAGTCATTGATTCTGTCCTTCGGGCTGATTGACAGACATTTAACAGTGGATCATGCAGTTCTTCTGTCACGACTAGAAGAGGAGTACCAGGTATAATTATCTACATGTCATTCAGTAGGATTCCTTTTAATCCACACTTAAATAAATTTAATGTTATGTATATGGCTAAAGTAATAATGACGAGATATTATGTTTCTAGAAAGACATGGTACAGAGTTATATTTTAGAGCTTATTTTTAATAACCCATCACACTCTGTGAGCAACTGTCTTTCTCACCTCATCAGTGTGTAAGTCTCTGTTAATAAAAAAAAACACTGCTTTTAGTTGGACTAAACATGTGTTTAATAGCTGTTGTTTTCAGTGTTTATTGTCTGTGTTCTGCTTAAACGTGTGTGTATGTGTTCACACTTAGATCCAGCGGTGGGGAAACGTCGAATGGGCTCACGACTATGATATGCATGAGCTACGGGCTCGTACGGCAGCAGGTGCCCTGTTTGTGCATCTGTCATCAGAAAGTTCGACAATGAAGAAAAAACTGCTGCAGGACTGATCTGATCACTATACAAAGTGGACAAAATCCATCTTCTCAGCATTTTATAGTGATATCGGTGTTCTATAATTTTGATCATGAAAACAGAATTTTTGTGTACAGAATTCTGACATTATCAGCATATTTAAGAGGTCATAGACCTATAACCAATTTCTCTGCAGTGGTTTTTGAATGCATCTGTGAGAATGCAATGACATCTGCACAAATGTTTTACACTATTGTCTGCAGGCAGCACGGCGGCTTAGTGGTTAGCACTGTCGCTTGCACCTCCAGGGTCTGGGTTTGATTCCTGCCCCGGGTCTGTGTGCTCAGTTTTGTTTGCTATGTTCCTCAGTTTTTGCTCGGATTTTTTCTGCAAATAGGGGCAAAGACATGCAGATGAGGCTAAATGGCATTTGTGTAAATGTGTGTGCCCTGCAATGGATTGGCACCCCGACGGATTTCTCATCCATTTGAAGAATATACCAGTAGGTGGATCAGTTATTTTAAGTTGCCCCTAGGGGTGTGTAAGTGCATGGGTCCCTGTAGTGAACTACACGGATTGAATGAACACCTGCAGAAATCATTTCAGAACACCTTTCAGTAATCATTTGTTTCCAATATGTTAATTTGTTAACAACTGTCTTTTTTTTTTTTGGCTCCCACCTATCCCCTGATTTTCTGATTCACAGTGTTCCCAGTATACTCCGTATACACAAAATACATGTACTCGATGACCTTGCACAGAATAAAGTGCTTACTAAAAATGGTGGTGTTATGTCTTAAGTTGCCTACTCATTCAGTATGTTCTAAAAATAATACTGCAAAAAAAATAAACATATGTTTGGAACTGAACAAACAAGCTCCTTTTTAAAAAAATTTTATCTTTTAAGTTAAGGTAAAATATTAGCTTTTTTGTTGCACTGCGCATGCGCTACGTTCATGCTATCAGGTACTATAAACGTTCAACAGATAGTAGCAGGCTGTGAATGTCACCTAGTAGGAACAATTATCTCTGTTATCTAGATAACTAGAGTTCTACTTTTATTAATATTATATACATAGATATAATAAATAAAACAACATTAAAGACTGCATCATTTATCCACCTGCTGGTTTGACCCTTTAAAGCGTTTAACATTTTTTTGTGATGAACAGGCCTTTCGACCAATAAACACATAATCCAGTGTTTTCTCGTCCAATAGGACAGGGCGGGGGCGGGGCTTTAGAGTTTACTCCCTCGTTCACCGTTAGTCGATGGGATTGTTGTTGACAAGATGGAGTTCTTGCTGGGAAATCCTTACGGCACTCCGGTGGGACAGTGCATTGGTACGAGGTTTAATAAGAATTGATAAAACGTGTTTTATCTCGGTTATGTTATATAGAGAGGTTTGAGTCGTTTGTAGCGTGTCAGTTTGGCTGGGTACATAGCAACATGCGAGTCCTGTCTAATACTCTTACTTATCAGCGTTATAACGTTCATAGCTGTGTCATGAATAAATGCAAGTTGGCCATTTATTTATTTGTTTATTAATTAATTTATTCATTTATTTTGCAGATTCAATGTTTTAACTGAAGTATTGTACGCTATTTCTGAGCTAGCTCGCTAAATTAGCTGTATGCATGGATGAATATCTGCTGTTTGTGTTCTCAGTGTATGAACTGGATTTATAAACGATAATGAGAAAAGAAATACCTTCAGCTAAGATTTAGATAGAGGATGAAAATGCAGAGGAGTGTTTATAAGATAGTCTTGCTGCTGACGGGCATCACTGCCCAGTCCTGCCCTTTCCTGAGCTAGCCTAGCCCTTCTGTCATTCAACTAATGCTGTCTGCTCGTTTAGCTAGCTACCTTCAGTGACTAAAGTTTAACCGATTTTTACACTACGCTTAACATATTGCATTGTTACAGTTTCATAGCCAGATATATCAATATTTTCTAAATGTCAAATCCTTTATCTTTTTTATTTTAACTTAGTATTGTGTTTTCTTTTACAGAAAAAGCTACAGATGGCTCCTTACAGAGTGAAGACTGGACATTAAATATGGAAATATGTGACATCATCAATGAAACAGAAGATGGGTAAGGAAATAATAGAATGAGAAAGAAAAAGATCCATTCTTCCTGGTTCTGGTTAATTTAAACAGTGCATGTTTCTAAAAGTGAGATTCAGCAAACACAAGGTTTATGAAGCATAAACGTACTAGAATGTCATTTTGAATCCAGGTGCATTTATGTTGTTGTTATTGTTGTTATTCTGTATCTATTGGCTGGGGATTGTGCACTGGGTGGGAATTAAACCCAATTATAATGCAACTAAATGTGTGATAAATATCATATCGCATCCTTCTAATCTACTTTTGAACACAACTTAGATTTTTTGTTGTTTGTGTATGGAAAGCTTACAACTATTTACGATGCTACACGTTTGACTAATGTGGTCAACATTGGAGTAGGTAAATTGTGCCATTTTAGAAGTATCCCTGGCTGAAATATGTATCACAACCCCTGGTTATGTGATGTACACATGGCTGAGAAATTAACAACAGCAAAAAAAAAAAACACTACATTCTTTTAGGATGTCTAGATCATTTCATGAATTGTGTCCACTTATAGTCATCGATTAAAGAGCCACTGCAAATAAGTCAGTTATTGTTACTAATCGCCTTTATTCTGGGATGAAAAATTTGCCCACATATGTAACACAAAAGTGAACATGCGTAACTGAGCAAACCAGTAATTATATCTAATTATTATGTTTGTTTGCAAGTGACGGGAACTACATATCAGAGTTACTACAGTTCTCAATGTAGACATGCCTTTTCTTTTTTCTGATGACAGACCTAAGGATGCCATAAGGGCTGTCAAAAAGAGACTTAATGGAAATAAGAATTATAGAGAAGTGATGCTGACCTTGACTGTAAGCAGATTTTTTTTTTTTTTTTTAAATATTCAAGATTATTTTTTACTCATCTATTCACCTCAGATCATCCTGATCATGACCCATTTTCTCCTCTGTCACCAGGTTCTTGAGACATGTGTGAAGAACTGTGGTTATCGTTTCCATGCTCTTGTCACAACCCGTGACTTTATTGATGGAGTTCTGGTTAAGATTATTTCTCCTAAAAACAACCCCCCAGCCATCGTACAGGATAAAGTGCTTGCCCTTATACAGGTGCAGTAACGTGATACTACTGTCATGAAGATGAAAATATGATGCTTTGTAATTTGAAACAATGTAAATGAAATATTGACTGGGAAATATTGAGATGGAAGGATCAGGAGAGCGTCTGGTACTGCTTAGTTACGAGAAGCCCTGTAACCAAGGAGACCTGGCATGTGCTTTGTCCCAGGGGTTTCCAACAATCGCCACGTACGATCTGGTTACCTCGAGCATCTCAGGTGTCTGAGGCCAGCTTGATCATGTCTGTGATAGGTTGGTGCTCTTTATAGAGCTGCAGTGAAAGCTGCAAGAGCTATGTAAAGATTCTTACAGTACTTTAAGTAGCTGTAATTGAGTAAAGTGTAAGAGAGTATGCTATTTTTTTCCTGTTTCCCAAAGAGAATTTTCCAGAACTTTTAACAGAGCAGAATAGGTCTCACATGACTTACATTTTCTTGTTAAAGCAGTGCTGAGCGTTGGTTAATAACAATATTGATCAAATAATATTCAGCAATTTGTCTATTGATATCTTGTGTTTTTCACTCTACTTGTTTTTTAATGATATATTGATTTAAAATGTTAAGTCCTGTTTTTTATGTAGTTTCTATTGCAGTTATACTGATATGATTGAAATTATATCTGTAAAACCCAAACCTCATTCCAATTGCTACCTATAATCGAGATTACAGCATCTACTGTCTGTTCCAAAGACTAATATTTCGTTTGATTACATTTATCTTAAAAAAATCTATTGATATGATAACCTGGTCATTCAGTACATTCAGGTTGTCGGCTGACTTAATTTTGGTGCCATATAACGGTGCTGAGCCTAGACCTGATTAACTGGAGCAACCCCAGATCAAAAAACTGCATCTGGAGGCTTGTACAGTGGCCACTATGCATGGTGGGTGCATCCCTTAATCCACTTCCTTTCTGTTGCATCGATAGGGTCAGTCTGGACTCATTAGACCACATGATCTTTTTTCCATTGTGCCATCTTTATGCTTCCTAGCAAATTGAAGCAATTTGTTTTTGGTTAGTCTTAAGTCTTAGGTGAGTCTTATTAGTCATGTGGTTTTCCAAAATGGCAACTGCTTTTTTTTTTAACTAGGTACTGTATGTTAGGTATACAGTTAAACCTTTTGGTAGTTTGGACAATTCCCTAAATTGTTTCAATACCATAAAAGGGCAGAAAACCATGAATATACAGATTAAATCATGTGGTAAATTGTTATTAACTAAGCTTTTTAGTTGGTGGTGAATTTTAGTAGTTGTGTCATTTCATAATTGAGCAATATCACATGAGCAGGAGTGCTTTTGTACTAAATATGATCATGGCTGTAGTCTTGAGTTATTAATAATAATACTAATAATAATAATAATAATAATATTAGTACTAGTAGTAGTAGTTAAATTATTTTATGTTTACATGTAAATAGCTTTATGATCATGTGTTTTCTGGTTTTAGAGAGGTTTATTATTCACTGATTAAGAAATGCTATGTATCATTTATAAAGCAGGGTTAAAACCATTGAAGTCAATAGTTATTAACGTTCTGTATGCTCTTTGGCTTAGGCCTGGGCAGATGCTTTCAGAAGTAGTCCGGATTTAACAGGTGTGGTCCATGTCTATGAGGAAATGAAGAGAAAGGGCATAGAGTTCCCAAGGTCAGACCTGGAGACATTATCACCCATCCATACACCACAGCGGGTGAGACTTCCTGTTGACCTATTTGGCAGACATATGACAATTTGTCTATAATATTACAATTACAGGTTTAAAAAGTGCTGTGGTCTGCCTGTAATAACTTGGTGGTGGTGTTTGTCTTGTGTCAGTTGCAGAGTACCTCAGAGGGGGATCCCAAACCCAGTGCTCCAGCTCAGCCAAAACCTGTCCATGCATACTCTGCTCCTCCTGTACACACCTCACCTCAGGTTCCCAGCATGCACATGTCTGGACCTATCAACCCAACCCCAGAACAGGTAGCCTGCATCCCATAAAACAGCACTGCCAGAGTAAGTGCTTGTGTTTAGAATGCACTGACATAATTTACTGACTGTTTATTCTGAAGATTTCTAGGCTGCGCAGTGAGCTGGATATTGTGCGTGGGAACACCAAGGTGATGTCTGAGATGTTAACAGAAATGGTGCCTGGCCAAGAGGATCCATCTGATCATGAGCTTCTGCAGGTAAGACTGCTGACTCAGCTCTTTTTTGTCTTTGTATACATGCTCTATTTGAGCAGTTTGTTTTATTAAACATTGAGCAAGCCTAGATTCCAAATAATAGACATCAATTAGGATATTCTCAAAATTTTCCTATTCACTGTGATCTAGGTTTTAGAAGCAGTTAAACAGAAGTTAATCTGTGAGTTCCGTGTTTATGTTGTTATTGTGCTTTCTCTCATGCACCTTTCATATCTGTTGATAAGGAGCTGAACAGAACCTGCCGGGCCATGCAGCAGAGAATAGTAGAGCTCATCTCCCGTGTGTCCAACGAGGAGGTCACAGAGGAACTGCTTCATGTCAATGATGACCTCAACAACATCTTTTTGCGATATGAGAGGTATTTATTATTCATTATTATAGCTGTTAAAGCTATATACAGTTAAACCTTGGATTGCGAGCATAATTTGTTCCAGAAGCATGCTTGTATATCAAAACACGTGTATATCAAGGGCCAATTTCCCCATAAGAAATAATGGAAACTGTGACAATTCATTTCACAACCCAAATGTTCATATAAAAAATAATTAATATAAAATGTAAAGTAAAACAAATTAACCTGCACTTTAACTCTGAAAAGAATTGTGGCTGTAGTGATTAAGACCAGAAGGAGGAGGAAGGGGGGAGGGGGGCTACTGTGTAGGACGACTTTTACACACACACACACACACACACACACACACACACACACACACACACACACACCAGTTTAACGATAGAGACTCTCACTCACACAAGAGCGCGCACGCATACACATACCAACTTTCCGACAGAGCCGAAGAGAAGAGGAGGAAGGGGACTGCTGTGTAGGGTGACACACACACACGCACACAAACCAGTTTACCGAATAGAGACTCTTGCGCACTGAGACCGAGCATGGGATACGATTGCCCACAATACTGCTCGTATTTCAAGACCTTGCTCGTTTACTCGGCTTGCGAAACACTCGCAGACCAGGGTACATACAATCCAAGGTTCCACTATAGTTTCAATTTAAATACTTAATAAAGCTTTATATACCTTTATAAATGTTTATCTGTGTTATACATAGATATGAAAGGTTCCGGTCTGGTCGATCTGTTCATGGTGTCAATAACGGGGTAAGTTGTGTTTATTGTTTTTTTTGCTATTTTATTCTCTCTTTCAAGTTTAACAGTAAACAGTTAATGATAATTGTAAGACGAAGAGTAGCAGCTAAACCCACCCCTGTCACACACATTTTGGCTGTTTAGTGATTACATATACACCAAAGTCACACACACTTGTATAGGCTGGTCACTTTTGATTGCGTTTGGTTTTTCATTCATACCGTAGCATGTGATAATATTGATAATTTTAATTCTAGTTCCAGTGTTAAGATTGCTTTTGCATGCCACTGACTCCCTTTCACCTCTCCTTTTTAAATATGGTTCATGTTGCTTAAAAAGTACCTGGATGGAACTGCCATTAAGCTCATAAGTGCTGACTTTATTTAGAACATAAAAAGGGGACATGCAGGCTACACACTGGATGGGATGCCAACCCATTGCAAGGCACAAGTACACATACCCTTCTGTGTACACATACACTACTGGCAATTTGGAAACACCAATCATTCTACATACTGTGAGAGGAAACTAGAGTGTCCGAAAGGAAAGCCACCAAGCACGGAAGAACAAGCAAACTCCCCACACACAGACTTGAGACGAGAATCACACCCCATCCATGAAGGTGCAAATCGACAGTGCTAACCACTACACCACCATACCGCTTGAGATTCACCAGCGATTCAGTGTGTTTGTTCTTGTTACTCTCATTGTTCCATTTTATGGGTATTGGTGGCTCAGTGGTAGGTTTCTCGCCTGCCTTGTGGAAGGCCTGGGTTCAGTTCCCACCCAGTGCCGAAACTCCAGCCATTGGATGCAGAGCCCAGATAAAATGGGGAGGGTCACGTCAGGAAGGGCATCCGGTGTAAAACCTGTGCCAAGTTGTTGTAATCGGGTGATCCACTGTAGCAACCCATCAATGGGAGCAGCCAAAAGACCAACAACAACTCTTATTGTTCAGTTGTTCAAATTTTCAACTAATCAAACATCAGCATTTGCTGCCTGATTTGTTATCAGTATGTAAATCCTAGCCCTGTAATGTGCCATTTTCATTGTCCATGTAGTTTTACAGTGTTTCCCTTCCCATTCGTGTGTTAATGTTGTGCATCTGTAGGTCCTGAGTGAAG
The DNA here is from genome assembly GCA_028565275.1 of Leiocassis micropogon. Taxonomy (NCBI): domain Eukaryota; kingdom Metazoa; phylum Chordata; class Actinopteri; order Siluriformes; family Bagridae; genus Leiocassis; species Leiocassis micropogon. Next base: position 16,306,748 of record JAOVVA010000054.1, read on the forward strand.
CCACAGACGACAACCTGATTGACCTTGGGCCAGGTTCTCCTGCAGTAATGAGTCCCAGGATTAGTGGCACTCCTCCTTCCAGCCTGCCGGCCTCAGTAGCCCCTGCTCGTTCTGCATCACCTGCCACACTTTCCTCTCGACTGGCAGGCCTGGGTGAGACTCTCTGTGCTCTTATCTCTACCTCCGGCATGCTAACCTCAATAAGAATAGTAACACTTGGAGATATGTGTTTTCAGATGTAGGAGCCGACAGTGTCAGTGGAACACTGAGTTCTCTAAGTCGCTGTCAGCCACTATCAGATGACTTTGACATGTTTGCCCAGACCAGGAGTGGCACCCTGACTGATCAGAGGAAGAAGTAAGACAATTTTACAATCATACTTTATTATATGTGTTTCTATCATATTTTTTAGACAAAAATCATAATATTTATTAGCAAAAAAGTTAAAAATTTTAACAAAAACTACAATTATGTCAGTATGCTGCAACCTAATGCAGCACAGATTTATTTACAATGTCCTTACCTTAATAGATGTTTATAGTGCTAGGTCTTTTGGTTTTCCTTGCATCTGTCTCATTGTGCATCTGACAAAGATTCTTGTGAGCGCAGTATCTCCAAAAAGATACCGGGTGAATGCTTGTAGGAATTAGATGGAATTATCCTTGTAAACCACAGATATGGTGAACTATTTAATATTGCAGTTGATCCAGACAAGGTCAAAGCCATAAAGCATGGTCAACAAGCTTAAATTTATTTAATTTAATGGCTTTGTACCTGTTTGAAGTATATTTTAAGGGAATTTGAAACCAAGCCAGCTTTCTTGGTTACAGAGGCATAAAATTATAATAAGGTTTCGTTGCTTTTGCAGTGATTCTTTCTCACTATAGTAATTTTACTTAGCTTTTTTATGCATTTGATTTAAACTCCCAATTGATCTATTGTAGTAATCCTATTCAGTTAATCACTTTAAATTAAAACACACAGCAGCTCAATGCAAAAAAAAAAAAAGTGACCTGTGTGACTTTGATAGTGGCATGGATGTTAGTGCCAGGGCTTGTTTGAATATTTTAGAAACTGCTGATTGCCTTAGAGTTGCCTCTGATTCTCTAGAGTTTACACAAAATGGCGCAGGATGGAAAAAAGCAAAACACAATTACTCTTTACAACTATGGTGAGCAGGAAAGCATGTCAGCATTCACTGAACAGTAACCCTCAAGGTGGATGAGCTATACCAGTAGAAACCCACTTTGGGTTCCCCTCCTGTCAGCCACAAACGAGAGTCTGATTCTATCATGGGCTCATCAAAACTGGACAGTTAAAGCTTACAAAAAAAAAAGCCTTGTCATTTCCTCCATCTTCAGTTGTCCATTTTGTGCCCATGATAGCCTCAGATTTTTGTTCGCGGCTGACAAAAAAAAAATCTGGTGTAGTCTTCTACTGTTGAAGCTTATTCAACTGAAGATTTGATTTGTTGTCTAATCTTTTCTGCTGTAAAAGATGATTCTTCGTGTTAGTATAGACTTTCTGTCTGGTCTTCTCCACAAGTCTCTTGCCATCCACAGGATGTTTCAGACTACAGACCCCTCTACACAGAGTGTTTTTCTTTTTCTTTTTGTAAATTCTAGAGCCAGGATGCCTAAATCCAGCCTTTCAGGGCCAGTGTGTAACACAGATTTGTGATTTTTCTGCTTAACCACAGCTGATTTGACTAATCTGTTAATTGTCAGGTATGGTAGGTGTTTTGTGGGCTGGTGAATTACAAACTGCTGGATAACACACTGGCCCACAAGGACTAGATATGACCACTCCTGTTCTAAAGACTGTTGTGTGTAAAATTTTCATGAGATCAGCAGTTTCTGATATCCTCAAACCAGTTCATCTGGAACCAGCAACCATGCTACAAGGTCAAATTAACAATGATGATATTTTTTCCCATACAGGTGTTTGATGTAAAAATTAACTGGATGGAAGTGGATGGTAACATTTTATGAATCATATCCAACATTTGTTTTTTTCTTTCTGTGGGTCAGTCTAAATTTCAAGAACATACCGCAGCACTTCAACTTTGTCCTTTTGCTCAGTTTAGTAGCTCGCATCTACAGCCAGTTGTAACAACCAGGGGTCAATCCAAATAACAGGTCATATGTACACCTTTGTGTACCTGGGGCGCAAAAAAATAAAAATAAAACTTTTAATAATCGCCTGTAAATAGCCATGAGAAGTGCTGGAAAAGCACTGAGTGTAAGCTCGGCCGCGATCACTTGACTGCTGCTTAATTAGAAGATCAGGTCGATCTGGTCAAGCTCTTTAACTTTTTTTTTTCTTCGTCGGATCGCCTTGCGCAGGGGTATTTTAGCAAAGAAATTACAGAATTTTTTTCTCATATTTAGCTGGCTTCCACGTCAATCACTATTCAATTACATTAACTAACATTATCTTCTGGCCGTTGAGAATGGTCCAATCACATGAGCCCAAATATTTAAAAACAAGATTGATTCGCTAAGAACAAAAGTGGAAGGGTTCAGGGCGCACAGTGCTGTGCCCCAAGGATGATTTAAAAAAATCAAATTAGAGCTCAGCCTCAAATCACATGCTTTTCAAAAAATTTCGTGTCTGCATAGACACTCGTTTGTCTGGCGCCCCGCGTACACGGACGCAAATGAACGTAATACGTAATTTTTTTTGTAAATAAATTATATTTAGAAATACAGCCGAATATTGTGTCTAAATGACTTTATTTCATTATTAAAATAAATAATTATTATGTTAAATAATTACATTTTAAAGTAGCATTCTTCTCTGACTAACTTTAAGGTGCGGCCCCCAGCGCCCCTTATTGATCGGCCGCCACTGTTGTGTACTGTATTTCTAATTATTTAAATTATAAATTGTTCCATGTCAGCGTTTCCCAAAGTGTGCTGCTGAGGCCACCTAGAGGGTCGTGATCATACTGCAGGTGGACTGTGAGAGATCATTTGCAAGTGAATTAATACATTTTAAAATTAGAAATTCTTAGAAATAAGAACCTAGTATGGCATCATTAACGAGGAATCATAACTTATAATCATACTAATAATGCCAAAAGGAAAGCTGTTAATGGAGAATCATCATCAATTTTTTTACTGTCCAGTATCAAACAGGCAGAATACAGGCTTAACAGTTTTACATCGGATGAATTATTATCTTGCACTGCATTGCAGGAGGCCTATGAAATAGAAATATATAGTTATATAGAGAAATACTTCTGAGTGTGAGTTTTTTTTGTGCTGATCAGATATGTGATTAAAGGTTTGGGTAGGCTGCAGGAGGATTGCAAATTGGGCTATGGCTGCCTTAAGTTTGGGACTGGCTGTTATGTATATACAGTATATATAAACAGAAGTTCTGTTTGGCCTGTCGCCAGTGTTAGTTTGTCCGGTGTGTGGGTGTGTGTGTGTGTGTGTGTGTGTGTGTGTGTGTGTGTGTATATGTGTATGTGTGTGTATGTCTCACAGGCATGTTACAGGTGATCCTTAACAAATGTAAAAGTAGGAGCATCATCAATGTTTTTTTTTTTTTAACTTTTTAAAAGATGTATGTAAAAAAGGCAGAGCCACGGTGTATGATTTAAATTGATGTACATCTAAATCACAATGCATTTTATAAACTATATTATTCAATATAATGCAAGTTGTATGTGTACTGTATATGTGTGTATATATACAGTTAAAAAAAACTAATATAATATAATATATGTTCATTGGAATTTCTTCCAACTTTTGACTCGTAGTGTTTATTTGGAAGTTAATTTGGATTTTCTGGAAAAACTTCCAAATAAACACTACTAGTCTAAAGTTGGGATATACAGTAAATAATAAGAAAAAAAGAACAGCACCATATGATGCACCATCACCACACACATAATAATTTCAGTACATTGTAATATCATTGGTCCTGATGTGTTCATTCATGAACAGGGTAGGAAAATGATAGCTTTATGCTCTTCATATCCTTCACACCATTTGCTGCATTGTGTGGCAGTTATGCTTGTGAGATCAGGTATAGATCAGATAGACATGTAATCTCCTTCACTTGTTTATTGTCTTTTCTTTATTGTTTAAATTATAGTCCACCTTTTGAAGACACACAGGCTGCAACTGGAGCGCCCCCTACTCTTGAGCTGAGACAACAGAACTCAGCAGGGGTGAGTGTGTGTAATAAGTGTGTGTTATCCCTTTTTCTTTAATATATTTTTTTTTGTTATGAAAAATAATTACTTTTGAGCATATAATTTTCCTAAATGTGAACAAACTGAGAACTGTAAAAGTTGCAGAGCTGTTTCACAACACACCTTTTTTCTGATGTGTATTTTGGATCATTTTAGTGTTTAGGCAGAGGCATTGCAGTTGTTTTCATTTTAAGCAATTTTGTTAAATTGTTTTCTATATTTTTTTATGTTTTCTGGCTTTTTTTGTTTGTTTATTTTTTGTTGTTTGTTTGGGTTCTTCATGACTTCGACCCAAAGTTCGCTCTTGACCAGTCCTCTGTCATGGATGACATTGAGGAATGGCTCTGTACTGATGTGGTGAGATGTTTTTGTTTGTTTTTTAATTCCATATTTTTGCTTCTTTTTGGGTGCTGCTTAACTTAATTTCCTGAAAGAAATATACTTTGCTAACAGTATATTTCTTTTTGTTTTCATTTTTGTTTAAACAACCAGCTCTGCCTGTCTAGCAACTTCACTAGGAGTCTTGTGGCCCATTAATGGCTTTTCGTAAATGTTTACTTTTCATATGGACGTTTATGGATATTCTGTGAAACTGCAGTAAACAAATTCCAGCATATGGTTTACTAATAATTACATATTTGTCTGCCAGTTTCTCTTTGCTTTGGCTTTTTCTTAACTGGATATGGGGTGAATTCTAAACACGATCATTAAGGCCTTGTTCAGACTGCCAGCCTAAATCCAATTTTGTCATATCCAGATTGGAATCAGTTTCCTTTCATGTAGTCATGCAGTCGAAAAAATAAAACATTAAATCTGAATTTAGCAAATCCGATCTGAACCGCATACAGAGGTGGTTTAAAATCAGATTCAAAATGGATTTCTAAAGATGTCAGTCTGGATGCTATACCCATTTGAATCGAATAAAAAAAAAAAATTATATA
>JAOVVA010000054.1:16311995-16335123 GCA_028565275.1 Leiocassis micropogon
TGTAGAAAGAAATAAAAATCAGGAACCATCATGGAGTTAGAAAGTGACCCCAAACTTTTGAACGGTAGTGTATATACTTTCTAGATAGTTAAGTTGATGTGCTTAAGGATGTCACAGTACAGTAGGTCTTTTTCTGTTTTTGCCTCTAACCGCTAAGTATGTAAAAGCCGTGACCTTGAGTTTTCCAAGCATCTAGATTAACAGTGTTTTCCAGAAGAGCTGCTGGCTTAGCCACAGTATGGAAATGGAGAACAATAGATAGGATAATAGTTTATCAGATTTGGCCTGCCAGTCCCAACAGAGCCAAATCCGATCTTATCTTTTTCAAATAACATTGTGGACAGTCAGATAAACAAATCGGATTTATCTGCAGTTTGAACAAGGCCTAAGACATTGTTCTTAGAAAAATGCTCATTGATGTTTGTAGCTTGCTTACATCACATGTCTTAGCATCAATGCTGCTTTAATTTCTATTTCTTTAAAATGTTTTCTTTATTTCTTCAACAGAAAGGAGATGAAGGTGAAGAAGGCGTGACAAGTGAAGGTATACAAATCTTATTATCATGAAGTGAAGTGACATATTTATCCACAATGTGTGGTTTTATTTGCCCAGTAAGATGAGTGGCAAACAGGCATAAACTAGACCAGGCTAAATCATAAAGATCAAGCAGGAAATGGTTAAAGATTAATCAGGCAAGTGACAACAGCTTTGAATCATCACACACTGTGTTGATGCATGTATGACAGCGACTTTACCATTGCCTTGTCTCTTTTTCATTCAGAGTTCGATAAGTTTTTGGAGGAGAGGGCTAAAGCTGCAGAAATGGTCCCCACACTTCCAATGGCACCCAGTGCAGATCTAACCAGTGCAACTGGCTCGGCTGTAAATGCTGGGAAAAAGCCAGATCGATCTGAAGACTCTCTGTTTGTCTTGTAGAAGGATTGTGAACAGTTGGGTGTGTGTTCAGCCCCCTGTGTGTGGTAAGTCGGTGGTCCTGCGGACTCAGCGGCTCCCCTGTCTTTCCTCTGCTTCCCGCATAACTACACAATCAACACTACGGTGGCTGCCTCCTATGCAGTTTGTTTTCAGCGACTAGTTTTTTTGAAAGGATCCTACATACAGACATTTTCATGAGCTTAAAAAAAAAATCACAATTTAAGTCTAAGAATGTAAGAGTTATTTTGTTAAGGAACCACATGTGAGGAACTAAGCAAGCTTAAATTATAGCATTATGTCATTAATAGATTTTTTTTTTGGCCTACAATATTTAAACAGTTATTCCACAGCAGTGTTGTGTAGCTTACTACAACTAATGCATCTCAGATGGTTAGCAGGTGCTGCTAATACAGAAAGATGTAATCTAATCATCTTTTATTTTAGCTGTGTATAACGCTTGTGATTTAATGCACCTGAAGACCTCAGTAGCACAAACTTTAGAGTTAAAGGAAATGATAAGTTTTACTAATTTCTTTCTTCCTAGAAAGGTTTCACTCTAATAACAGTCAAGTCAGATTTATTTATTATATTAGCTAAAATGTCTATTAAGGAAAAATTGACAGAGGAAGGATAGTAAGACCATTTTGTAGTATATGTGATTTGCACGTTAATGAACTTCAGAGACTGGTTCAGTTGAGTTTGGTTACATGAGCTCTGTTTTTTTGTGGACTACCTCACAAAGCTGTGAGAGGAAAAAGGGTGCAAAAGTGATGGTTAAAGCAGAAGATATCTAATGTGTAGTGATTGAGTGTTTTTGTGCTGCCTCAGGATAATGTGTGTCATTAATTTAGATGTGAAATGTATTTAAGAAGTCACAATGGGATAGATGCATTGATATGTATATTTAGTATTATTTGCACTGAAGCAAAGATTGAGCTTTCGTTCAAATGCAAATCTTAGGTGTTGAAACGCTGCCTGTTACGCAAGTCATATTCCAAGTAAATAGAGTTCAAAGCTGATGGTGACTGCAAGGCAGGTTAAATTGGATTTTTTCCCTCACACAACTACTGTAGAAGTGATGTCAATCTCAATGCTGGTACTAGAAAATAAAATGGATCTGCCTTAATGAACAAAAGTCATATGCAGCTAACATGTACCTACTTGGTTAAGTTTGTAAATTCTGTATGTTGAATATGCTGTTTGATACGTTTGCGTGTTTTTGTCAGGTGTGAATTACAGATGTGTGACGTTTTATTGGACCAAACTACATATATCTGCTTATAGGTGTCCAGAAGAATAACTTGTATCACGGTCTCCTTCATGGGGAATTAAGAGATACCCAACTGTCTCAAAATGTATGATGCTTCCCAGCATGGGAGAACCAGAAATGCAAATCTATATGCCTTTTGAGTAGAAAAGCTGTATAGTGATATCAGAGAACACAATGAGTTGTCACTCAAAATATGGAAAAAGGGCATCTTCTGCAAACTCCCCCAGCTCCCCCTTAAAAAAAAAAAAAAAAACGTGGCCAATTGACATGGAAATCTGTAAAGACAAATTAACAACAACGCAGGTGTTTGGAACTGTCCAGGTAGCTCACTACCTTCCCCTATCCCAAATTAGTGTGTAGTAATAGTTTTTCTCTTGAAATATATGCTGACTCGGCACTCTATTTTCACAGCAAATGGAGAACGTTTTGAGGTTGTTAAAATATAATAATAATAAAATTAGTATTTTCACAAAAGTGTATGTTTAACTTGGGTAACATAAGGCATGCGTAGATAGACATGCACAAAGTTAATGGACACCCTTAATTTTATGCAAAAAATGCATAAAACTAAATATGCACATATGTTAAATGTTTGAACAAGTAAGTATTTAGCTATTAATACATTATTAATATTTTGTTGGCTTTTCTCTTGTGGCTTTAAGAGCAACAGTTCATGTAGGCATAGTTGCTCTTAACAGATCTTTGAGCAGCACAAAGATGTCTTTCAGAAGGCCAAGGTCAAAACAGCTTGTTTTAAATTTGCTAAACTATATATATTCTCTTAACAGTATTAATAAGTTAAACTAACTTAACGATTTGTCTGTGGAACACTCTCAAATGGACCAACAATCTGGCCTCTTTAAAAAATGTGAATTTTGGGGGAATTTTCACATCTTGGCATGCTTAAACGTGGGTCTATTGCAATCTGAAAAAAAGGAAACATACAAGTCATAATAATGGCAAAGAATTTTGGTGCATACTGTGCATTTTAGCATTAAACTTAGGGTGTCTATTTATTTGTTTTTTTCCTGTCTTTGTAGGTATTTACCGTCAGTTAACTTCAGTATATTTGTTTTAGACAAGCCAAAGAAAGTTTTTGTGAAACAAAGTCAAAAATTGTTCTGCCAAGAACCCAAGCCAAGCTGGAAAAGGTGTCCCTGGAATTAGGTTTAGAAACATCCAACAAATTATTAAAGCCTAAATGGATAGTGGCGGACCATCATCTTCATTAAAGAAATGTGATCGGATGGATTATTTTTTTTCTTCCCTGATGACACGGCTATATTCTAAAGAGAGTCTCTGGGAGCACCAGGATTCATTTTAACATGTAAAATTGAAGACATTGCTTTCTTAAATAGATTCTGTTCATTTCTGAATTTAAATTCCATACATTATTTCAATTTTGCTGTTGCAGCTTGGCAAATATGGCTTGTTTCTAAAATGTGATTTTGTAATATTGAAGTTTTTTTTTCCCATCCTGAACAGTTGCTCCACACAGACTGTGATCTTTACCTCATTTTGAGTTAGGGAAAACCCTGTGCGTTTTAATATTGTATTTGTTGTGTTCTGAGTGGCTAAACTAAAGAGAGGCATTGTGCTGTCATAAAAACTATAATTTATAAAATAACGCCCTTCTTTAAATTCCGCTCCCTCACGATGGCAGGTAAAGCCTGAAGAGTCCAATTGTTCTGGACAAACAAGTTGTTCTCCTGGACACACAATCTGGACCTTTAATAACATGCTGGTTGGACATTTAATTATGGTTATAAATGTCTAGTAAGCAAATGGAACAGTGATGTGATGTTAGAGAGAAACAAACAGGATTAACAGTGTTTAACGTGACAGCAGTGATGAGGTCTGATGCAACAAAATAGTGGTTTCTGGCGTTTGTAGGATTTAGTTAGAGAATATGTTTTAAAATGTCAGGCTTGGTGAGATTGATGAAAAGTCAGAGGCAAATTATCGGTGAGAATTCATGGGAAGAGGAAAGAGGGAAATTAATATTTCATGAGTATTTTTATTTAACTGAGTAATTTAAATAAAAAAATGATTGAGTTCATGGTAAATTTTGAAGAATGGGAAACAAAAATTTTTGCTATCACAAATCAACGTTAATAAGCAACAACTTATCAATTATTATATAAATGACACATTTGAAGGTACCTAATTTTATGAATATTTATTTTCTAAACTTATATAACATCTGGCCTATGATGAAATCTTTTATTTATAGAAACACTAATTCATTTTATGAAAACAAATATGTGCAATTTTTGTGTTTGGGTGTTTTTATGAGTAGAATAACACTCGTCAGCGTCTGCACTACATCATTAACCGTTTGCATTTCAGTCTGATTAGGAGTGTATCGTACTTTGTAGCTTATTTGTGGAGAATGTTTGGAATAAGTGATTTAATTTCTTTTTTATATCATATCACTATTAGGATGGCAAACTGAATGCAATGATCAACTTCACTTTGAATTTGACTTTTTATTTGTGTGATTTTTAAAGCTTGTGCTAATAGAAACCTGAGTGTGTTTGTGTTTTGCTTTTTGGAAGCTGTTTAGAGCCCTTTGCACCTCACAGTTCAATGACCATCACTATCAGTTTAAAGATAATACAAATCATTGACTTCACTGCAATCAGAAATTTTTTTTCCAAGAGTTGATTAAATGACTACACATAGTGGTCAGCACATGCTCTTTTTTTTACATTTATGTGGGAAGGCATTTCTTCAAAATCACTGCATCCTCATAGCATTTTTATATACATAGTAGTAGTTCTTTTTGTCTGAATATGTATTTGAAGTGTTATGTGTCTGTATGAGCATACTCCCACTCTTGCTGCCGGAAACATTCATTTTATAGGGAGATAGGACAACATGTAAAAAGATTTCGAGTGTGTTGTGTCCAAGGGTGTGCAAGGCACGGCTAAACCGCACATTGCTGTGTACTGATGTGCTGGTCTGTGTGCTTACTTGTTGTTATACCTCAAGTTGCACTCTGTTCTCTTTGACTCATGCATGTGCTAATCTCCAATAAAACATACCAAGGTAGTGACCTTTCAACAAATCTGCCTTTTTTTTTTCAACCACTACGCAGTGATGCATCAAATGTGTCCTTTTCTTTCTGTGCGTGTCTAGGAGATCCGTCAGAATTAGTGCCGACACGTACACTCGAGCAGCTATTACTCTCCAGATGCTGTCTTGATTATTTGCTTAAAAGATAAAAGCCACTAATTTGTGAGGAATTAAGCTTAATTAAGAATAAAGCTCTAGTGCTGTAGGCTGTTCTAATGTAAAGAGTTACAAGAAGTGCCATGATAAAATCAAAGAGTTCAAGCAACAAAAAAACTCCTCAAACTTAATTACATAAGTACTGAGGCTTTCCAAAAGTTAAGCCATTTCCCATAATGATGAATATGTATATGCTTTCTGTTTGCTATTAAACACACAGTTATGGACTTATTTTGTGTTTTAATTGTTTGTATATTTCTTGTCCTGACCTAAAAACCAAAATATGGTATTCATCAATGCTTCTACGTAGAATCGAGGTTATATTATTTTGCTACTGTTTATAGGTTTAACACTCATCTGATTTTATTCTTTATTGTTCCCTAAGGTCATTTAGAAACAAAAAATGCTGTTCCACTATACCAGTAAGGCACATCCATGGGTAAATCAAGTTCGAATAGGTTTAAACATTGCCATAAAAAAATTACAGAATCGATATCAAAATTGCAACCTGGTGAGTTTCTCTCCGATTGTAAGAATTATATTATTATCTTTCTGCCCTCAAGTTATTGAAATAATCATTATTAGCACTCTTGTGTACATTACTCTCCAGTGAGTACTTCTTATTTACTCTCAGCTAAAACAGACCATCAGGAAATTATTAATAATGAGGAACCTAATAATTGGATTGCCTTTCCTATACATAAACATTATGCAATAATGCTTTTTTTAAACAAAAAAATAAAAAACACATTTCTTATGAGTTATTGAGTCATTTAAAAAAAGCAATTATAAACTGTAGAGAAAAGTTAGAAAGGATTGAGTAAATTGGCTGTTTATGTTTATGATAAGGCTGCTGCTGTTGTTGCACACCACTGATTTCCCAATTGCCTCTCTCAATTCTGTTTACTTTGCCCTAAGCTCCTAATTTCACTAATGTCACACTGGTACCACGTAATGCAATGATGTTATGCAAAAAAAAAAGGAAAAAAGAATGATGACTGTAATATTATAAAAAGACACATTTTTATTTGCAAAGACAAAAGCAAAACAATCCATATCTGACTATCTAAAAAATATCAATAAATAGTAAATAATTCTGTTCTGAATCATCCCATGGCATTTATACAACCGGTAAATTTTAAGTTTACATCATGAAAAAAAGAATATATAGAAGCTTATGGCTTTTTTGTTGTTTCCACTATTTTTTAAGCCCAGGCCTTGGAGCACTTTATGCTAAGTTAATTTACCCAAATATATCCACACCACAGCCCACAACATCAACAGCTATGTTAATAGAAATCTGCTGATCCATAACAGTTCTACTGCTAGACAGGGGCTGGGGGGCAGTGCAATATTAACATTAATATCAATGATCGATCAGGGGATTTGCAAGCCGGCATAAGGCATTTAATTATAATTGCATTGGGAGTGGTGTTGTAGTGGCAGCAGGATTTGAATAAGGTCACATCTCTTGCTAACCTTGCAAGTGTAATACTATATTAAATGCCACTCATGGTAAGTGTGTCGAAACCTACCTGATGTAGTCACACCGTAATATAAAGGTTAAATTGAAAAATGTCCCCTCTCCAGTACAAACGCAATGATTGATACACCTTGGAAGGAAAATAAATGTTAACAGGCTTCCATTTTAAACGCGCACTGTTATGAATGATATGTATTCTAATAGAGCGGCAGAATCAAATTGAGAGCGACTCTGTTTCAGCACAAAGGAAAAGGTCAGTCAGAGAGATTAGTCGGATTTGGAGAAGGTTAGACTGCACTGGTTTGGCAGCATGTTAATTACCATGTCATGGAAATGGAGAATTTAAAATACAAAGAATGACATATTTTTAATCTTTTAACATGAACTGTTCTGACACTTTCATCATCATAAACTGTGTTAGGGTTAGGATTGATATTGTTTTAAAATTATCAGTAAGCAGCTGTTTATTGAAGATATATTCATTTAGTCAAATGCTCTGCATTGCTTAATGCTGAGTTATTTTGTATAAAGCTTATTTGTAGAATAAATATTTTACATTATGACAGAAATGGTGGCAATAAATTGGATGTCTCATGATATTTGCATTTTTGATGTTGTTTAGAAATTAGCTCCTAGATCTACAGTACCACCTGATTCGAGATATTATCTGACCTGTCATGTGTTGCTGTTTTTTGTTCTCCAGAAAGAATGAATACATATTATATACAATATAAAATACAATCATAATTACATTACTGTAGTACATACACACACACTGTATATGTTGGTATTGCACAAAAAGGTTATTTCTGCTAACCTACTGAATGATCACAGATGATCCATGTTACATTTTACAGTGATTATTAAGTTATTAAATTGAAATCTGTCCTCTGAGCACAGAATATAAAAAGAGCAAAATTAATTATATGTAATTTGCAAACATATTCCTCTTGTCAAACAAAAAAAAGGTCAGTTATTTTTATGCAAAAGAGGTATGGTTTATCTCTAAAATAGATGGAAATGTAAATGTTGAAATGTGCTATATTGTTCTCCAATATTTGGTGCAATAATGAGTGCTTAAACTCAAAAGGCAGGACAATCACACTGAACAAATCATGTACTGTGTTTTGCAGTTCAGGTTCTGAAGCTCGAAACAATTTAAAATAAGCTAAGGAAAGGTGGTGACCATATTAATTATATGGCAATGGCACAATTATAAAGCTTTAAGAATATAGTCATTATTATCTTTACACTCAAAAAGATATGTTAGGGAACCAAGGCAGAAGTTTCTCTGTGTCTAGTCTTCAGCTAAAAAAAGTCCTGTAAATTTATTCCCAATACTCAGGAATGTTTTCGTAGAGAGGAAATAGAATCTGCTATCGCTATAAGACTTGTGACGGTTAAAAAAAAAAAAAAGAAGAAATCTGTGCCTTTATTAACTTACAGATTTTTTTCCAATTAATCCACTGTAGCATGTGTACTAGTCAGGCCATATGTACCTACATTGTATTTAAAGATTTGATGTCAAAAATCAGATGAACAATCATCACATACAGTAATTGTCCCAACTAATTTGCATCACACCTTTAAAAAAAAAAAGTCGGTGAGGTTTCACGATTTTCCCCAAGTTTTTTGTGCAGGTTACAGGGTCCAGTAGTGCAGGTTAAGCTGCTGATGCTCCAAATGCTGTATCACAGCTCCTACAGAGCTGCCGTGTGGAGGTCTGAACCCTGGCGCGGGGTCTGGTGTGGACAGAATGTAGTCGATGCTGAATTTGATCTCCGGCTCGGGTTTGCTGAGTGGAGGATTGCGCTGGTCCACTCTGTTGTTTGAACTTTCTGGACAAAATGGATCGGAGAGAAGCGGTTGCACCGAAGCGTTCTGCTGAGGGTCCATGGGGCTGAACGGTTCAGACGGTTCCCTGAAGCCCAGACTTAAGTTGCGTCGCCGACGTCGACGGCGTCGAAAGTTGCCGTTTTCAAAGAGGTCCAGCATGGACTCGCAGCCTGTGGCAAAAGTCCAGTAATTTCCCTTCCCCTTCTCATTGCCCTCGGTGCGAGGTACCTGAGGAAACAAATTTGGCCTATGGAATTGAAAATGTGGCTCAATGTGTGAGTGTGTGTTTAGTTACAGGTGTTAGTTAGGCAGAAAGTCAATAAAACAAGCTCGTTTTACGCAGGTACAAGCTGAGTAGCACAAGTTCAACCCTGAAACAGTACATCTGTTTGTGAGCAGGGCTCTGCTCGCTCTCTACTTACTACAATTCTGATTTAATTTAATCTTGGCATGCATTTGTGCCATATAAAGTTTTGGCACCTGGCTTACCTTTATAAAGCAGCTGTTGAGGGAGAGATTATGGCGGATGGAGTTTTGCCAGGCTCTCTGGTTGGATCTGTAATAAGGGAATCTTTTCATGATGAACTCATAGATGCCCGATAGGGTGACTTTGTTCTCTGGACTCTGCTGTATGGCCATGGCTATCAGAGCAATGTAACTGTGAGATGTAGAGAGAAAAGACTGATGAGAAATAGACAGCAAAGAGGTTTCAACTCCTGTTGTGAAAGCACTAAGCAGATTGTACAAAAAATGTCATACAGTAGATAATTATTCTCGTTGTTTGGATAACTGAGCTGCTTACTTTTACACATGAACTTTTAATCACCATGAGTAATATTAAAACTGCATTAATTCTCACTAAACTGAAAGAAAACAAAAATTCCTAGTTTTAGTTGTATTTTATACAGCAATATTTATAGTAGATAGCAATTTATGAACTAAATGTTATAATAATAATAATAATAATAATAATAATAATGTTACTCATATTATGTTTAAGACCAAGGCAATTAGTAATGATTGCTATAATATAATTGATATACTTTGGTATTTGGTATTGATATATCAATAGTACTACTTTATTCTTATTACTATTAATGAAAAAAAAGGTACTTAGAAATAAAAACTTGAATATAATTACTAGAAGTGTTATAAATAAAATAGTTCCCTGTATATTGTAGTGGTATGACTAATAAACATCAACAACACTAAATTGTAATAATAATAATAATAATAACAATAATAATAATAATAGAAATAATAATAATAATAGAAATAATAATAATATTATTAAAAAAATGATAATAATGTTTAAAGCAAATACCTGTAAGCAGGTCTGCACACTTTCTTCTCCTCCTCAGTGCCACAGGACGGATAATCTCCATCATAATTAAAGCAGTTGTAGGGGTACTGTGAATTGTCGAACATTGTGTGAAGTGCAGGATGGAAAGTCACCTGCGATGATTATTCAGAGTAAGTCAGGGCTGTTCAGAGCAGAAGGGAACTTGGTGAAGTGAGCACACTCCAGTGTTGGCCTGATGTGGTGGGACCCCCCCTCCTGCCCCCTTTTGCCACCCCCCACTTCCCCCTCCCCCTCTGTGTAATGCTGCTGCTCTAAATGGCTTTAATGATGGAGCCAGCAAACACCCTTACACTCAGTCGCTCACTCTGGGACTGCGGGTGGTCCTGTCCTGTCTTGAAAACTAAGGTTTTCTTTCCTCCAGCTTCTTTTTTTAAAATAGGTAAAGACACGTAATAGTGACCGAACACAGACTCCAGCCCTGTAACGAAGCCATGGAAGGGGAGTGGTTCTGCAGTGTTTGGGTTTCTTGACCGAGTTTGTTCCACACAGCAGCGTATTTGCTTGGACCCCGAATCGCACAATCTAACAGCAGCCAATCGAGTTCCGTAGATGTAATCTATAATGTTGTGTAATGAGCATAAATTGCGTTTCCGTGACTAAATAGGAGGACGTGTGTGTTCAAAAGGAGCCTGAACAGACCAGATGAGGGGCCAGGGTTTACTGCGAGGCCGGCAAACAGCCTGCGGCAGCTCCAGTGTGTGTGTGGCCTCCGAGCTGAGATACTGCTGCTACTGCCTGGTGGAGCATGCGTGTGCACGCACGCACACACACGCCACACATGTCAACAGCATCTCATGTCGCTTATATTTCTCCTGAGAACATATGATTGAATGATCTTTGTGGCTGACTTGCTTTTGACATAGTCAGCTGGAGGTGTATGTGCAGTCTGAACACACACTAATAGTGTTAGTAATAAGCTTTTGGCAAACCATAGAATTACTAAACAAGTAAAGATGCCTGTGAAATAGTTTTATGAATAAATAAGAAAAAAAAAAAAAAAAATGAAAAACACCAATAGTTTAAAATGCCAAGAAAGCTTTCCTTACTGCGTAAAAAAAAATCAGTGCATGAAGGTGTGCATCAGGAATGATCGGTTTCCAGATATCTTTCACCAGTTTCTCCACCCTCGATTTTACGAGCCATCAACAGCTACAGAAAATATCGAAAAATCAACAAACAAATGCACAGATTATTCCAAGCAACCCAAGGTCATTTTCAGCTACATAATTGTCTGATCTGGCAACCCAGTCTACCGGTGCAAGTTCTGCTGAGTTCCCATGTCGCTCTTTCCTCTGCTGGGTGTCTGCGGCTTGTCTGATCGCGATTACTGACTTCTAGCTGTCTCGAGGGACTTCACTTTCTGCTCTGTTTCCGTCCTCTGTTAGGATTGTTGTGTCTCTAAACTTAGAAGCTAGTTCCCTCAGCTGAGGGCATGTGGAGGTCATCATAACACTCACACACATTCACAACCAACTAAAGCAGTACCTCTTGAAAATCATGTAAAATTGTTCTTTTCCACAAAATGATTAAGACGTTTGGGGATTTTTTTTTCCCTATTGCGGCATGAAATATTCTCCTTAAGATGATATTTATTTCAAATTTTGGGACATTTAAAGGAATGTAAACCCTTAACAATTGGCATATTAATCTATAGCCCACAAATGAATATTTCTTTCTTTCTTTATTTATTTGAGATTCCCTTCAATTTGAGGTTTAATACTAGTTGGTTGTCACAACGACGAAGATAAACTTCTGGTTTTCCAGCTGTGAAAAACTAAAATTTGTTTTGCAGTGTAACACTAATTACTATAACAATACTTGTGCGACTACGCTCAGGCCAATCAGTACACAGCACACAGATGTGCAGCAATGGTCAGTTTATTGCACTTGGACATGAAAAAGAAACCTTACACAGAAACGGTGCAATTAAAAAGCATGTATGCGTCTCTAAAGTTCGTATGTTAGTGATATTTCTGACTGAACTCAATATGAAAATCTGTAAAATAATATACAATGAGTGTAACAGAAAACCTTAATTTGGCAATGCAATGCCATTTCTTAATTGTGTAACCCATTTACATAGAACCCACATGTTCAAGTATTTCTATGATTGCACAGGAAATGGATTCACATAATATGTACAAGTCTTTTTTCAGCAGATACTGAAATATGCACTAGTGCAGTTTAAGGTTTTTGCTTTGTACATTAACACCAACATTCACTCTCCCTTTAAAAATAAAGAACAGCAAATAATGGTAAAGAAAATACAAGGCTATAGATAATGTCAAAACCATGATTGTAGAATACACATGCTAAAAAAAAGAAATGGTTTCAATGAAGGTTTAGTATAAACAAGACAGAGTGTTTTGTTGAATAAAATAAAAGGGATTTAGACCAAAACCCACTGACATGTTCATGCTTACTAGCGGAAAAGAGACCAAGTCATCTTTACACTGAATGAGATAAAGAAATAAAATGAGAAAGAGAACACTTTTTTTCTGCACAGCTATGCATATCTCAGTACCCTGCTTGCTCAGAATTCCTAAAATAAAATTTTTCTGACATAGCAGCGTTCCAACCTAGCACGATCACGCCACAGTTTATACAAAGCCCACTGAAATGCTGTAAATCAGTCAAAATCAAACTTAAATACGCAGAGGAACTGATGAATGCTGATGCAATTGTGTGTGCGTTGCCAAAGTACCACTGTTATACATGTAGGCTAAACTTCAAGGTAAAAATGCAAAGAAAGCAGGTCCATTCAAGTATTTACTGCAAACATTTATGGTGTAACTCATTTACTCTGTATCGTCTATCTCAACCCAGCTCATCTTATAAATGAACACACCGCGACCTCACTCACAATATTAGGCAACTTCTCTAATACGCTGTTATTATATTTACGATAAGATTTGATAAAAAAACCCTTCAGGTGGTCATACAGATTGCGTTAATGTGATTTATTGATGTTGAGCGCGTGATACGGTAAGTAGGATTTTATCCTAGTATCCATCAGGCTATATCAGGAATGTCTTTAATACACAAAACAATCACTTTCTAAATGCTATCACAAACACTGAAATTTCGTTAAAGTTTTCTCTGAACCCATCTGTCTTTTCTGTATCAACAACAAAAAAAAAAGTTGGTCAAACTATTCTCGAAAATAAATAGAAAACTTAATAAATAATTATTGGCAGCTACATATATTGGAGCTAACCTGCACTCCACTCAAAGCTCTTTGACTTACAAAAAGAAACCTCTGTTAAATGCACAGTTCTTTCTCATAAAGAGCAAGAATAAAAGACCCCCATTATACTGTGTTAAGACGCAAATGTCCACATACTCAGGCAGCGACGCACATGTTGTCCACATGTATGTCTTTAACACGACGGACATGGTCCACTGACCATGCAGATGGAGTCTTTGGAATTCACTGAATTCAAAAAAAGTCATCGTTGAGAGCTTCCCTTGTGAGAAGTTCCTTGTCTGCTAGGACATGTTGGAAAGCCAGAAGACCTACTACCTCAGAGGAGCCAAGGTTTTGTCCATTTTTTCCAAGCTCATATCATCCTCCACCACACTGCTGTAGCCCTCCTTCTCGATGCAGTCAGCTAGTACCTGCAGCACGAGGCGCAGACGGCGATCCATGGCCTCCAGGTGGGGCTGGATGAGGATGGGGGCCAGTGAGTCTCTCTGCAGTGACTCCTCCATGAGTACGCTCAGCTTGTATTCCTCTTTAGCCAGCAGCTGCAGTCGCAAGTGGGTCGACTTCTTCACTCTGTTGAAATGCAGCGATCGTGTAGTAATTATCAAGCTACGCCACATGATAAGCCATGCACAACAGCTATGAAAATGGCCTCAATGCTGGTTTTTATAGGCTCTTTATAAATAGGTTTTAAATTCTTTAAAATGATTTGTGACTGTTACACAATACAATTCGGTGATAATGCAGTGGCAGGATAAGGATATTCCATTATTTTTACCTGGTATTGTTTAGTTTAAAATTAATGCCTTACTACATATACGTACAGTACTTACAGTATCCTATTCTGTACTATACTGTACGTTTACTGTTCATGCTAGAATGACAGTAAAAACATGATTAACTACAATTATTTGAAACAATATTCTACAATATTTCAGACATCACACCTAGTTATGTGTGTATACATGGTGGCTTAAATGTCTGGATCCAAAGGCATTTTTCCTTACATGAAATTTTATATTTGTCTTTTTATATCAGACTCAAGCTGCCTTCGAATCTCTCTCTCTCATGTACACAAAACATAGAGAATCTGCTACCAAATGTTATTGCATTCACTTGTTTGCCTATGGATCCAGACTTTTGGCCACCCTGTACAATAAAATAAATAAAACACACACAAGATTTTATGACTAACCTGCAACACTGACTCAAAGGTGCCAGAATCGAGACTTCATCATGGGAATGTTTGCCAAATCTAAAATTACAAAGAAAATTCAAGCCCTCTGTGTCTTTAACATATTTACATATTGAATGTTCCAATAAATAAATAAAAAAATTCTGTTAAAATTCATCGAAAATTAAAAGTAAAAAATAGAAGCATTATCTTACCCTCTTCCATTATCAAGGTGAATAATAAAGGTCTCGTTTCCAAACTTGTCAAAAGTCTCGTAGTGATGACGATCCATGTTTCCTGTAAAGAACATAAATTATTATTTCCGATAAGGATCCAACCAAACACAATTTAAACTGGCATTACAACCTAGAGACAGCTGTTACCCATAAGGAAATCGAAGATGGTCATATCCATTATGTCCAGCAGCCGAGTGCCGCTGTCATACGGGGGGGTTTGTTTCACTTCCTCACAGTAATCTGGATCGACCTCCCACCTAGGATCACACACAAAACTATCAAGACTATCTGTGGTGCAAATGTAGGATCTGTTTAGAATAAACAATCTAAGTCTATTGGTGGTGTTCATGAGAATGCCACATGGAGCCCTGGCTGCTCATATTTATCCAGATTACTCATGATCTCACTCTTGGAGTCCCATAATTTTTTATTTCAACTATAATGATTTTTGCTTTTGTAATACCTTTATATAATAATGTTCTGCTATCCAAATAATATTTCATAAAGCTTTTAAGATAAATTTTTACTTTAAATTTTTACTTTTACTTTATTTTATTTATTTTGACCCATGCCATGATCGGACTTCCTGCGTCACGTTTGAAACACTGTCCTCCTAGGAACTCACTTAAAGCCCCAAACATGTGGAACATGTATGGAGGATGTGGCAATAACTCCCAGCTAAGTTCCTGTTACGTGCAAGTGGTGTTCGTAAATGATGACAGATGTATCTCTTCCACAAGTTGGCAACAAGTTATCTCTCTATTTTGGCTCAAGGATCAGGCGTTCCACTTGCTGAATGTCCACGAGAACAACGGCAGTGAGCTCAGAGCCACCTCAGGATCGTCATTCACGGACATGAGGCCCTCTTTAAAACGTTTGCACCATTCAAATGTTTTACTACGGCTAAGAGTCTCATCGCCGTACTGTGCTTGAAGTCTCTTAAAGTCTCCTGTAAATGTCAATCAGATTTATGCCTTCATTCACGAGATGTATTATTCAAGTCAAAGTTTCAGTACCTCAATGACTTCCAGAATAGATTATCCAGAGTTTGAGTTGATAACTGAGTGAAAACTGAGTGTACTGTATCTGCTCTGGGGGAGGTGTGTAATATTATTTAAACCCAAAGACAAAAACAAATTATTCAGGATCACGATGAAGACCGTGTCTTAATCATTTATCATATTTACCTAATATCTATCCCATTATCTATATAAGGCTAAAAGTGAGCCCAGTCATTTTGGTACAGTAGATCTAGTGAGGGTGTGAATGGTGCAGTTCTTACTCAGCTTTCTTCCGCTTGTGATAGGAGCGCCTCCAGGGGTTCCTCCAGGTTTTGCGCTTGGCTAGGGCCAGGTCAGGAAGAAACGCTGCCAGAGATCCCTCGATCTGATCTGGCTTCCCGCACAGAGCATGCTCAGTGGAGCAGTAGTACGAGCACTCACCATAGAAACAGATATTATTGGCTGTGGAGGAGAAAAGGGCTGTTAGGGTGAAAATGATCGAAAGAGATAAATCCAATGCATATAAGTGTTATTCAGATTTATTTGGTCAGCCAAAGCTGGTGCACTCTTAGTTAAGCATTTTTTATTTTTTGCTGTGCAGCGTCAGAATGCAAAACCAACACTGCCCCCTAGTGTCCATTATACTGGTTTGCTTGATTATTAGTGCTTGGTTATACCAACCCTACTGCATTTTAGTTTAATCCTTCACTGAACCATTCCGAGGCCAATGTAACTATTTTCATATTTCACTCACTGGTGCAAATAATTTCATCTTTATATGAAATTGAAAGGAGGTGGGTTTGTAGGCCTGTGAGTCTGTCTAAGTTTTCCATCAGCACATGCAAATATTGTACAACTAGAATGTAAGAGTAGTTTTGTGTACTGCATATAGCACAGAAAACATAAGTCTGGGCGGCAACTGAAGATCAGGACATATACTAATGTATATTCATCCAAATGCAACTCTTTTTCTTGCATAATATTAAGTAACTGCTTTCAGTGGATTTGATTCCTTTTGTTCATTTATATGATAATAATAATAAAAAAAAGAAAGGTTACTGCAATGCAATTTTGTATATGCTTGTATTCTGAGGATAAATTTATTATCCTAGATTCTATCATCATAGCTTATAATGAGAGTCAGTCTGTAAATCCAGACAGTCTTTAGTCAAAAGTGCATGAGGTCGTCCTTGCATAACAGATTTAAATGGCTTAGACTGATTAACAGAATTGAACAAGAGACAATCGAAGGTAGACTCAACCGAAGAAGAGAACAGAAAGTAGCCAAAGTGTGGGTGGAATAAAGCCTATGTACAGTAAGATTTAAGAGTTTTTGGTTGTGTTCAGTACCTGGAGAGATGAAGAAAGTTTTCCACAGCTTTTTATCTCTGGTTACATCTCTAATTTCTTTGGTCATGTTCACCAGCCTACCAGCCACTGGAGGAACTCGCCGAAAATCCAAGATCCTATTACAAAATAAAATGATGATTTTTAATGATTTGTAATTAGCACTCAAAAGGACAAAATTTGTTGCAAAGTATACTGCGTTGAACTATGAAGTCCAACAGAACTTCTTCATAACCCTTTCACAGCATGGCTCATATTCTGGTACCAGCTAGTAAAATTATTTCAGTGGACTGCATTTAAATGCACACTTATTGGGGTCATTAGCTATCACAGTCTGACCATGAATATTTTTATTAGGTGCAGTAACAAGGATGTCCCTTGTCATTTATGGATGGATGGATGGATGGATGAATGGATGGATGAGTAAACATGATTCACAAGAAAAAGCCTTAAACTAAATCTGTTGATTGATTCAACCAGCAGAGGGCGCTTTAGCCACACTGTTTATTCTCCTACATATCTAGACTAGAAAATAAAATTTGGCATGAAAGAAGAGCAACTAGATGTAAATGTTGAATTTTTTTTAAGCTTGTGTTTTAACACCATAAAAATTACTACCATAAAATGAATCCTATGATGCAATAGATTTAAAGCAATTAATTCCAACAAACTTCTTTAAAACAGCTTCAACTTGTCAGATCTTGCAACCATGCATACTATTTTAATCCTTTCAAAACCCAAGATAGAAATCTTTACCTGATAGTTCCACACTATTTTATTCAGTATTTGGCCTAGTTATTAAGCACGTCTCTCGGAGCCGCTAATGTATATGCAGCCTGCCAGGACATGAGAACGTCTCCATCCGTTCATGCTCTAATAGGCATTCAGCATGCATGCCTCATTTTATACACGCACTCCATCTCCTCAGAGGCTTTCTGCTGACAGAGCAAATTTAAATATTCATCTTGAATAACACGTAATGGACTGAGCCTAAGGGATGACTGTACTCGAAGCTACTAATTGCTGAGTCGCATTGACAGAAGCAGCAAAGGGAAGGAGAGAAGTGCAGCAGAAATTCTGCTTCGGTGTCTGAGCACAGCGTGAGCCACGAGAGAAACTGAACAGGGGCTCGGAGCCTCCTAGGAGAGGTTACTGCCCAAGGGGGCCATGAGCGAAGGCCTTTGACTAAAACCAGATCATTAATGATATGATGGTGGAGGTCAAGGCTGAGGAGTGTGAGGTTCACTCAGCAATGCTGCATTCACCAGACGCCGAACTAAAAACCAGCACTTTTGGCTAACCCAGACAAACTTATATTTAGAAGGAAGGTGGCTTTTTCATGCTTTTGGTTTCCTCTCTCTTCCCACACGCATGCCTGTGGGCAGTGAGAGGTTACAGCTGAGGGCCAGATGTGTGGAGAGAGCAAAGGAAGGCTGAAACAAGCCGTACTGGGCCTTCTCGATTGTTGCATCTTATCCCAGCAGAACAAACTGCAAGAGGCTGACAGCATTAACTACTGTAACAAACAGCTAGATTAATTACACAATTAATATGCGGTAGGAAAATTCAATAAAAAGGTCAATCAGATTCCAAAATGAATCATTAAGTTTTAAACCTACAGTGGCATGATAATAACATATATCCATGACTGACTACTGTAACTGACTGAATGAAGTCTTGTCCCTCTGTTCCACCTCATGTCAGTGACCCCGGAGCATTCGGTGACTGTATGTACACATGCTTTGAAGTCAGCTTGGTGGATGTTTACAAATGGGAGTTGCACTGATTGTGAGTGAGTCACCATGGCCTCTGCGGAGTCCATGTTATGTCTGTTAACTCCCCCGAACACACACAACGACACGTACTCTTGCACACACAGTGTTCTTTTGCACTCTCGATAACTGTGCATCATCATGCACACACGTTCACACACATACATCAGGTTTCACAGTGGAACATCCTGCTGCGAACAGATCCTAGACATATACATGTGTACTCATTTCTATAGACACATAAAATGAGTTATTACTGTAAGTACTCTGTATTTTACTTTAAAAACCTGAACAATTCTACTGTTAAAATGACATGTTTTTAAAACGATGTATAAACTGAATTGTATTCATTTAAATGTCTGACCTTTCCCAGGCGAGGGATATTTACCTGTCCAGATGATACGCAGCGATCTCTGCATTGTGTCTCTCAAAATCTGAAAAGTAGAAAAAGTCCGGAGGTGTCTCCTGCTCTCGTGTCTGCCTGAAAAAAAAAAGGGTTCATATACTTTTAGTGCCAATTGATTGAAAAGGGTGAAAAACATTTCAATCTGAATCTATTGTGTGCTGCAAAAATATTTTGCAATAAATTCTGCAATAAATCTCAGGTATTGCTGGATTCCCAAATTCCATATCAAAAGTATCTGACATATTGCACCAAAGCCAAATTTAGCTGAGGGATAAGAGCTAGGACTAGAGCGAAAAAAAATCCAAACCTTCTCACAATAATAAGAAATGTATCAGTATAAAGTACGAAATAAATTATTATTGCACAGTGAGTGTTAATAATATTTGCCTCTCATAGAATGAAAAACTATACCAGAATGAAAAAAAAACACCATAGTTATCTTTTTTCTTATCAAGCTATCACACATTGCTTTGTTTTATTCAAACCTTATAATGCAGCGTAAATGCCATACATGTTTCAGCTTTGTTCCATACTGTAGATCTAAATATAATAAGAAACGAGTGTGAGTGATGCTAGCATGCTGCAAACTGGTGGGGTATGTGCCAGTGTTGCCACAGCAGACAAAGTTTCAGCAGACTGGCAGGACAAATGGTCAATAGTCCAAGATCTGCTCTCTCATATTCCTGACCTAGAGCACCTGCGAGATGCTCTGTATCACAACATGAACTTCTGTCTGCTAACGGAAGGAACTTTATAGGGCTCCGGAGAGAACAACACACACATACACCAGCGCTTTCAGAAACTTCTCCAGAGGTGTCAAGCGGTGATGGTGCAAGAGACACAATGTGCTGTTGTTATTCTTATAACTGTCTTCCTGTCATTTCCTTTTTTCACTTAGTTTTTTTTTTTCTTTTTTTGTTTTAACAATGCAGGTAGGGAATATCAACAAGGGTTACTTTTTTTTTGGTGAGGATATTTTTACACATCATATACATGCATATGGTGCTGAGATGTTTCCAGCAGAGCTCATTTCAGACCCACTCGAGATTTCTGCCTCGCTCTGGGTTCTCACATCTAAATGTCAGCCAAAAGGCTCCTCCCTTACTAGAACTGGCACTGGCTCTCCCAGGGTTCATGGCAATATTTTTTGCGTGAAGTGTTATTTTGTGCTGGCTGTTCGTTCCAGACACACTGTTGAGGATGACATACTGTATGCACTGATCATTAAATGAGCTAGCACTGAAGCTTTTCTCTGCTCTGAGTGACTCACTGCTGTTCAGCCTCGCACTCGGCGTTCCGCTATCAGGATCCATCATAGCCCTGACCTCATAGCCTTCAAGATGTATGAATGAATATTTAAGCATTAATTTGATAGCAGGTAACATTCCTAGCTCACAGTTTCAGGGTCTCTGGTTTTAATCCTGATCTCAGGTTTCTGCCTGTGTTGAGTTTCTCTGTACATTCTCCCCTTGTGTATGAAGGTTTCTTCCATGTCTCTCACATCTCCAAAAACAAATGCCAGTAGGTGGATTGGCAAGTGAAAATTGCCCGTTGGTGTGCCATATGTACACGGTGCCCTCCAAATGACCTGTTTTTTTTTCCCCCTTCCATTTTCTTTATACTTCTTGGTCATTTCACTCCCATAAGCCAGGTATCCCTATCACACAGATATTAAAATCCAGTCCTGGATTTTCCAGACAAAGTTCAGGGACTTTCTGTTCAAACTCAACTCATTTAACGAACATGGTAAATGCCACGTTACGTGAATGTGTTTGAACGTTGGTAAATTACAAACTGTGCTGCCCACTGGCCCTTCAGGACTGCATTTGAACAGCCCTGCCCAATCATATTCACTTCAATTCACTCACTAATTCTCTATATCGTTTATCCTGTGCAGGGCTGTGGGAAGCCCGGAGCCTATCCCAGGGGACCTGGATCACTAGAAGGGATACACCCTGGAAGGGGTGCCAGTCCGTCACAGGGCACAACCATGCACACAACCATGAACACACACACACACACACACACACACACACACACACACACACACACACACACACACACACACACACACACACACAGACTATGGGCAGTTTTGAAACGCCAGTTAGGTTAATCAGCCTATCTTTGGACTGTGGGAGGAAACCAGAGGAAACTAATCAAGCATGCAGAGAACATGTAAACACAATGCACACAGGAACCTATGACCTTGAAGGGGCAAGGCTACAATGCCAACCCTAGACATTTCATTTAAATATAGATTTATTTATTCATATTATTATTATTATTATTATTATTATTATTATTATTTCTTTAACAATGCACATACTCACCAATCAGCATTACCGAAATAGGTTGCGGCTATACATTTTAAACGGAAAGAAATATACAGTGGTACCTCGGCATATGATTTTATTTTACTCCGGAGGCGTGTTCTTAAGGCAAAATTTCGTATTGCTGAAGCAGAAGTAATGTAAA
The DNA here is from genome assembly GCA_028565275.1 of Leiocassis micropogon. Lineage (NCBI taxonomy): Eukaryota > Metazoa > Chordata > Actinopteri > Siluriformes > Bagridae > Leiocassis > Leiocassis micropogon. The sequence continues at coordinate 16,333,738 of JAOVVA010000054.1, forward strand.
TGCAGATAATTCATTCCAGCCAACCAAAAATATTACAGATGTTTCCAATTTACAACACTATAATCATATTTTTGCATATAAAAACAATCAGAACATAAAAAACAGACATGTAAATGAAGTAAAATATGAAATATGAAAATATAATTTAAATCTTTTTGTCCCTATTGAGCAAGCAAAGGGTGACAAGGAAAAACTTGTCGAAATTACATGAGGAAGAAACCACGAGATGAATGGAACACAAAAGGGAACTGATCTTGATTTGGGTGATACCGGATAGCGCGACTCTGAATAAACCCATTCTGTAACTGTCTGCAATATGAATAAATGTGAAACTGTGTAACCGGGCACATGTTTTAGTTAACATAAATTCCAATTTGCTGATGTTCCTACAGAAACTGTTCACTGATGGAGACTTGGGTACAAACATTACCTGCTAACTGGGAGACTAACATGCTTCCTCCAACACACGTGAAACCATGTCTTATGAGCTAAAGCGCTATGTGCTAACAGACTCCCATGCTTGTCTAGTGTCACTGTGACTGATCCCATTAAGGACATGTCTGACAATGTCATTTTCAATGACTGGATACTAGAGTGAATACACTTCTGTTTGTTACTGAAAATCAAAGAATAAATGGAATGTGATAAGTGCAGATAAAGTGAAGTGTATTCACAGAGACTGCTTTAATAGTAAACATTGTGTCTCTCTGTTATGTCCTCTCTGATTCAAGTGTCATTTTAAAGAGGAAATCCAATGCACAGATCAAGGTCAAGTGTTTATTCACTATATCAGATAACACATCTATTATACTGACATAATAGTACTGTATATATTTTTCCTGTTGAAGGAAATTTTAGCACATGCCTGTCACTGCTGACGTTAATGATACTTTCGCACATCCTGATAATGTCACTCACACTTTTATTATTATTATTAGTAGAAGTAGTACAGTAGTAGTAATAAATATTCTTATGCATAATCATACAATTAGAAATATTTGTTATATTTAATTTGAATATTAAATATATTGTTCGATATAAGAAATAGAACTAAACAACTTCTAATTAAAGCGCAGCATGTCTGTGCTTCTTTTATGCCATTTAATCTACAATCAGACATCTAATCCTTATATAAATGGCCCTGACATGAATGTGTAGCATGTAGTCTGCTGGAATCTGAGGAGAAACTGTGGAGGTGGAGATCCTCAAATCCCCCTCCTGCTGCACTTTCTCCCTAAACTGCCTTGTTACGCAGGAACAGAAGGAGCTCATTTCTTCTCACAAAAGCTCAAAAAAGACCGGCGGGAAAAAAAAGCATACCACTTTACTACTGGCCTAAGAAATGAAAACAAAGGAAACCAAATATGAAGATCATAAGATCAAAAT
>JAOVVA010000054.1:16335223-16362383 GCA_028565275.1 Leiocassis micropogon
AAGAGTTTAAAAGTGTTGAAAAAAATAGGTGTGTACACATGTGCTGTAAACAGAGATTATGGGTACAGTCGAACAAAGAATGAAAGAGTTTAGGGAGGGAGAGAGGGAGGCTTGGGCTCCAGGTGGAGTCTTTCTTCCTCATTCCACAGATCCTGCTTGCTCCCACAGTTATGTAGGTTTGTACCAGCTTGTGGTACACTATATGACTACACGTATGTGAACACCTGTCCATGATACCCACACACCAATCCGGCAGTACATTAGCACCACTGGCAGGTGACATGAAAACTATTAAGTTTCTCATTACACTGGTACCTGTCAATGGGTTTGATATACTGTAATATAACAGTGATAAACTGTCCAACCCAAACATATAACATATAGCAACATGTTAATAATACACCTAATGGACCTAATGGACCTAATACACCTTCATTGCAACCGTATTCTCTAAAGGCAGTGGCCTCATACACTACAAACATTATTCAGGAACAGTTTGAGGAACATTACACGTTCAATTTATTTCAATTTCAATTCAATTTTATTTATATAGCGCTTTTAACAATGGTCATTGTCTCAAAGCAGAGTTCAAGATGTTGATTTGGAGATGTCCAAATTCCTTAGGTATTAATCTGATCGAACATATGTGAGAAGTGCTGGAGAAACGAATCTGTTCCGTACAAGGCCTTAAAGGATCTGCTGCTAACATCTTGGTGTCAGAGACCACGGTATACCTTCAGAGGTCTAGTGGAGTCCATGCCTCAATGTGTCTGCTGTTTTGGTGAATTAAGGCACAGTATTAGTCAAGTGGTATGTTGTGTGCATATGGCTGATCAGTGTGTATGTATAATGTTGTGGCTGATGGTGTATGTGCTTGTTGAGCATCCCATTTCAAAACCACTAGTTTTAATTTTAACAAAAGGGGTTGATCCTCTGTTTGCTGCTATAAGTGTTTTAGAGTGTCTGTGGTGATTTGTGTTCATTCAGCCACAAAAGCATTAGTATGATGAAGTTTCAGCTCATCCGAAAGGTGCTCAATGTCGAAGTCAGGGCTCTGTGCAGGACGCTTCAGTTCTTCCACTCAACCTTGGGCCTTTGTGCATAAGGGCACTGTCATGCTGGAGAAAGTTTATACTTGGCCCTTTAGTTCCAGTGAAGGGAAACTGTAATGCTTCATCATACAAAGACATTGTATGCAATTGTGCACTTTCTTCTTTGTGGCAGCAGGTTTAGGAGAGACTTTTTCGCCATAGAGAGTGTATTTAGAGTGTATTTTGTAATATCTAGTAATTTATGTACTATACATGACCTTTGTCCTAGAACTAGATTCATATCTGAGAGTAAAAACCGCTTGCTCAGGCTACTTCATTGTTCCAGTCCTGATGCAGAACTGACAGATTGTGGTTCATCATCAAACTTTTTTCATAAACTGGCCTCCCAGTTGAGACCCATTTCAGAGAAAGCAGAGATGGGCCTTTGAGATGTGTGTCTATAGTGTTGCCTTTGTAAAATTTTAGTCTGCTAAGACAAGAGCCTCATGAGCTCTCAAAATAGGCTGAGTATGCACTTTGCATGGGTGTAAAGACACTGTTTACTCTTAACAGGCAGACAGCTTACTGGCGCAAAGGACGCACGAGGTATGCACACACACACACACACACACACACACATACACAGTCTTAGAGGACCATGCCAGCAAAAAAAATAGTTGACTGTTTGCTTTGCAAGCAAAAAATAGGAAGCAGATAGCAAAATGCTGTGGGGTGTGGGAGCACAAAAGGTGTGCACAATACAAAATCTGATACCATGAGAGAATAAGCAAGAACAGATTAACAGTTCAAGAAACAGCTGCGACTGTGCGTACTGCCTGAATCCCTTGCTGGCCTGTCGCTCAGTAAATACCATTAAACATGTGTCATTGATAATTGCTCGGAGAACAGGAACAATACACATGCACGGCAGCTGTACACGCTCTAAAAACTTACTCCATCCATTCCAGTTAATGTGATGCAGAGGAACAACTGAGCACTGGAACCACACGCTGCTGAACCACATGCTAAACTTCATCACTTCATGTGCACTTTCCACTGGGACTGCACTGTGACTTTTTGACTTTACTATGATTAGCAAATAGAGAATTGTTTAAACTCTGTTGGAGCATATGGAGATGACCTTTGCAGCTAATGCCCTGACTCTCAGAACTGTTCTCGATAGGGAGGAGGTGAGGGGTACCTGGGAGAAAATAAAGCAGCTTTTACTGGCACGGTGTTGATAACAGATAACACATTATGCCAGGAGGGACTTTGTTTTACCAGCCTCAATACGCCACCTGAGCCAAGGTTAAAACGGCACTCAATGAGGTGAAATGCCCTTAACCACATTTCACAACTAATTCCTTCTGTGCTGTTACAAAACATATGGGGCGTAGAACAGGAGCATGGGGTGATGGTGGTGGTGGTGGTGTCTGAAACGGCCTGTCAGACAAAACGCTGCTATCATTTTTCTCTCATTCAACATTAAAGGACTTGGTGCAGATTCACTTGTGAAGGGCGCGTTGGCCCCGAGCAAGAATCGAGGCCATTGCACTCATCCACACATGCACTGAGCTCAGCTCAACCCAGATGGCCACTATTTAGTGCCGTGTCTGACAGTGCTGGCGATGCTGTTTATTGAGAGAGTCTGACGACGGCCTTGAGTCTGCTTTATGGCAGGATGAATACTCAGCCATGCTGTAAAAATTCCTCCAAGTAACTAAGCATGTTTTTGGGTGTTTTTTTTTTCTCTCCACAGGCTTGAGTGTCTATGTTTGTGCCTGGCTGGAACCAGTATATATTTTTACCCATGAACAGACGTGCCTGTGTGCATATGTGTATTTCAGCAAAGATTGCTGTTTCTGTGTTGGTATATTTATAAAAGATTGTTCCTGTTTGTTTAGTAGTACTCTATGTTGAATGCTATATCGCTCCCTCAATCATGTCTCCCACTAACTGTCAGAAGTGCCCTCGGGTGTGAAACACAGATCCGCAGATACAGGGGGCCAGCTGTTTGCCTTCATTCAGCACATGTGTGGGAAAAGCGTTGGTGTGGACATGAGGAGATGGTGTGGTCATCCTGGAGGGTGTATGTTTTTCTGAGTTCAGATTTGTAGCAGGCAGTTTTGCCTTAAGCTGAAACTATCATAGAGCTCATAGATTGTTAGATACTTTTTGATAGATGTACCTTTGTGGGGAGCATCAGGTGTCCAAGACTGCAATCGATTTCTTCTCGCTATCACAACTGACTATGTGTCAGTTTAAAGAGGTCCTCTTAGGATGACAGAAGGCTGACAGCCCAGCTGCAACAATCAGAAAACCAATCCTTCCCGCCTTTGAAAGTAACCCACTAAGCTGAACAACAGGCAGGCCTAAACATCCTGCTGCATCAAACCCTCCATGGTCCATCACTCCCATAATGGCATCCTGTAAATATTCCAGCCAGATCAACGGACCATAAAGAGGAATCCATCATCTGCACATAATCTCTGACAGATTTACCAGGCATGGCTTCTGGGCTTCTCCGCCTGATAATGCATCTAGGATCTTACAAACGTACGAAGCCTGCACTTCCCACCCATCTTGCTTCAGGCAGGTGCTGCTGATGTCTGATGCGACGTTATAAAGTGCACTGGAGCACTGGATTGTGGCTCCCCAGACTGATCACGGTGTTCATATGCAGTACTGACAAAAGGTTCGAAAACATCAGCCCTTGGCTTAATGCAATAACAAATTAAACATTAGATACTAACTGTTATGAGAAGTAAAATGAGGAGTGTAAAGGCAGCCTAAATAAACCATGACAGCGATTTCAGTATCACTTGAGTAGGACCTTCTTGAAAATTAGGGCTTTCGTTTAATTAAAATTCATTTGATGGAAAAGCTCATTTGGATGCAACATTTAGAAGCTTTTTTTTCCTGCTGCAAACTACCACACAGAAGTGTGTATACACAGACGCATTTGAAGGCCGAACGCCATTCTGAAGCTTTGTTTCAGTATAGCGTACCAAAGATGTCAGAGGCTTTGTGGTCCGTAGGTGGAGCCTCTAAGGCTGAGATCTAAGGCTAAAGCCTAACATCACGTGACAGCATCACGCCCTCTTATATTTCATTCGATTTAACCGCCAGATTATTGTGGATGTTTGTGAATTTACCCGTTGTGTTTTGCATGCAATTAGCAACCACATAAAAAAAAAAAAAACATTTATTTGTAACAAACTTGGGCATGCAATCTTACATATTTATGTGCTCAGTGGTACACAACTTTTTAAAAACTGAATCAGAGTACCCAGCCTTAGCGTGTGGTACGCCTCAAAGCAGCATGGCTCATTAAAAAAAAACCCATTGAGACAGGAGAGAGGCTCTGATTGGAATTCTTTGAGCATGAATACACACTAAATGCCTCAGATTTGTGGGAGGAACTTCGACATCATAATAATAAGGTGGGGGGGTGACATATATTTTTGTAATTGATTTCGACTTATGTTATTGAAATACCATCTTTAGGGAAGATTCAAAACAAGGAAGTGTATTTAGCATCATACAACGATTTGAAATTGACTGTATTCATCATGTTTACAATCCAATAAAAAAAGTGGAAAGTGAGCAGGGTGTTATTGAACACAGCCAGAAACACTGAGACAATACTGGATCTGCTTCCAACCTACGATCATAAAGGATCGTTAACTGAATATCAGTCAGCCGTGAAGGGAAATAGGACAGAAATAGTGCAGTAGATTAAATATTACTGAATGAACTGTTTGTTTTCAGGCCACAACCAGCTTCTAATGCTGTAACATGTTGATCTACAAATGAATTACACAATGCCTGTTTTGAAGAATATAGACTAATGTGAAAATTACATGTAATATACAGTAGGTTGTATTTATGTTGAGTTGAGATCCACACACATTTGTGTAATGGGAATCGATCGCTTCATCTCAGCCTGCATAAAAAATGGCCACCGTTATCAGTTAGACCTGAAGCATGAGACAGGTATGGATTGCCCTGTTTTTTTTTTGTGTTTTTTTTTTGGAGAATGTAAAGCTGGCTTGACCTTTCATGCACCAAGAAATACAGGACGTTTCTCCTTCAGAGATCATAAGCGTAGTTTAGGAGGTGTACAATTTATAATTATCCAGAGAAACAAGCAAATTCCTTTGCCTATACAGCAATTATCACTAATTAGCAGGCCTGAATCTTCCATTTTTTGATTCTGCACTCTGTGCACGTTGTCTACCTTATTTGTCCCTCCTCAGGCTCCTCTTCCCCATGGATAGCAAAACAACATTTATCTAGCAGCAGGGGAACATCACAAGCTGAGCATCACAGAAATCCAGTGCTGGGCCGAAACAGAAGGGCAAAAAGGGCATGGGGTAACGGCTTTAAAGGGGGAGGACAATATCAGCTGACGTCTTCGGTACATGCAGAACTCCCTGCTAGTGGTAAAACAAAGCCTGAATATCAGCCTTTGTGTAGCAGCATGGGAAGAATGCTGCCATAAGTCCTTTTTTTCTCAAGGTCCAGCATTAAGCTTTATCCTCCAAAGGGGAAAACATAAGAGAATGGCACGGAGCTGTAAGAGTGGAGCCACATGGCAGGATGTGACTGAACAGCTTGAGAGTAGGCTTTACATAATTTATAACTATTCCTTTATTCCATTTCCTTCCTTTGAGCAGGATCTTTAAAGAGGCATTACCAGGAATCTCTGGCATTCTACACTGTCTGACAGTCATAAGGTAATTAGGCGCACGAGTGAATGTGTGACAGCGAATTGGCAGAAAATCGTTAATATTTTGTTTACACTGATTAAAAGCACTGAATCCTCGCTTGCGTAACTACATGCCTTTCTTATTTGTCTGTAAACTTTTTTTAAAAAGTCAATTAAGATGCTTTGGATCATTCAAAAAGGGGTTGTAGCTTCTATACATAACCCAAAAAGACAGACCAAAGAGCTCTTAAGAGTATCGGATGGAACGATTTTTTTTTTCTTGTGTAGTTGCTGAATAATTTATAGCTGCTACTTTGCTTTAAGAGGAATAACTATTGTATATAATAAGCCGGGATTTTATGGGGTTTCATTCAATAAAGAATTCATCTGATTTGTATAAGAAGTGCAGGGATTTGAAATATCTGAACACTCTCTATATCAGCAATAAGAGTAATCTGTATGAGAGCAGCCCGGAAAATATTCCTGGAGCAGTGAGGCCGAGTGCCTGCGAGAAAGCTTTAGGAGAGTGTATCTTTTTGTAAAGGCAGGGATTAGGTCGATTTGGCATTCAGAGAGCTGTTTTTGTGCTTTACACACGGCTTTTCTCCTCCTTACCTTGGCTCTTAATAGGATAACCCGAACACATTATTTGTGTCATTCCGGGGTCATCAGCAGCCGTGCAGTAAACACAGCTCCACATCAAGCAGATACACAGACAGGCTATTAGACCGGCATGTGTTAACAATGACCCAGTCACAATTCCTTCACATTACAGAGCAGCTTGGTGAAAGTTAATGACCAGCATCTGAGGCCAGAGTGCACTATGGGGGCTGATAGGTGTGGGGACGGGGTGAGGGCAAGAAAGAGAGAACGTAGTAATAATGTACAATGACTGGAGGAAATTTAAGTGGCACATTTGAACCACAGCCTTTGAGTGCTGCTAACAAGGATTATAGATAGTTTCACCTGGGCACTTAAAAAATATTGATAATTATTAAGCCATGCAACGGACTATCGTCGAGTCAAGAATGCATTCCCAACTTACATCCAGTGGTCCTGGAATAGTCTATGTTTTCACTGTGACCCTGTACAGGATAACATGACTGTGTTACTGGCCATGAGAAATTATATATATATATATATATATAATATATACAATAAACAATTTAGCACACAAGGTTCTACTGATTTGGTTCAGCTGACACTGAGCACTTTTATCTTTGTACTCTGATTCGATGCCCATTGAAAGGTCACTTATATTTAAAATATGCACAAAACACATTCACAGACGTGTAGAAACTATTTGGCTTGTGAGCTCTTATGAGTGAAAGGCATTTCCTCCTCACTGGGATGCTGGGACGCATCTCTCTATTCATACTTGGCTACAATGTCAACAGCTGCCCTCTGGGATTAAAAGAGGCCAAGGAGATGGAAGAAACATCTGAGTGAGGCAAGTCATGCTGCTCTCGGTCACTGGTACTGTAAAATCTGCTCCTTCTGGGAGAGCCATGAAATGCCTTGCTCTGATAGGGCAAGTGAAGATCATCTTCATCCTTCATGCTTATTGTACCACTACGACATGTAAGCAGTGACATGTCTGTTACTTCTGCTTGTTCCCCTTCTGTTTTAAAAAATTAATCTGCTCCAAATGCACCAAAGATAGACAACAAATGGGCCATTGTACACAATTTTAAGATATTTTCAAGTGTTTGTGTTTAAAGCGAAGCTCAAAACTCATAAAGCTTGCACAGTAATACAGTATCACCCTCAGAACAAATAATGTCACTTCACGAAATGTTAAAAAACTGAATAAATTTTCTCTGAGAAATATATAATGAATATGTCATGGTTTTTTTTTGTAATCCAATTTCACTGGCCACAAGCTGTTATAGAAAAACAGACACCAATTAGAATTGTGCATTATTCCAGTTAAAGCAATTCATGTAACTTTCATCTCCGGACTTGCCGAACTGGCAGGCAGACACAGTGTTGTAATGTTAGCAAGTACGTGTCAAAGCACATACCACCTGCCATATGCTTCAGAGCCAGTTTGAATATCAGATTAAACAGGCTGCTAATATTACAGCTACATCATTGCTATGTCCATTGAGAACTTCATGAAGCGCAGCTTCATGTTACCTCCATGTTACTGAAACCTTCAGAATTTATTGCTCAAATGACTTTATCCTAGTCTTTATGTAAATGCAAACTTGCTCAGAGATTCTATCCCCACGTGACCCCGACTTGCCTCATATAAGGACAACTCCCAACTACACCACGTGTATATCCTTGCAAGAGCCTCATACTGTAAGAGGACCACTGGGTATCACACTTTTGCCAAACCTCTTCCTTTCTGTAGACACTGATCTAGTTCAATAGTTATCAGGTGCAAATAAACAGAAACAGTGAAAAGAAATGAAGAACACAACATTAGAATTTGGCTCTCAGGAGGTTAATACAAGCCTTATTAGCTCTTGTATTTCTCTATTACGTCATGATTTGGTTTTCCATCACTGCATGGAATTTGTAATGAATCTGGCACATTCAACTTAACAAATCTTTCGACCTCTCCCACAATGGGTAAACGTACCTCCTAAAGACCTAAAGACCTTCAATTCACTGATCTTGTAAGCTAATATGTTCTACTTTTTCCCTCCATGGTATGGATTTCTTACAGATGAAAGGGCTGATCAGAGGGCAGACAATAGCCAAGAGTGCTGGACAATGGCAGTACAGAGTCTCCTCTGTCCCGCCCCAGGCTTGTCTAAGGTCCTCTGGATAAAAACTGAGCAGAGATCAAATTTCCAGAACACCACCTAAATACGGGCTTGTTTTGCAACCATGGAAATTCCTGACAGCACAAAGATTAGCCATGGAGGTGTGTCACTTTGTTTGGGGAATAATAGTGTCTATTTCTAACAATGTTAACTAAGAAAGCTCTTGGACCAAGGGCAATAACAATCAGGTCAGTTATTCCAGGCAATAAAGTGTAATAAATGCACAATAAATACATTCAAATTTGTCATCTAGTTATGAATAAACATTGGGGTATAATCAGTTAAATTAGTGTCATGCATGACTGCTGTCTACAGCTGTGTCATCTCAATGTTTGTATTTCCAGGAGCATATGTAAAGCACCAGAGGTTTGTGCTTTGGTCCTTTTGAAAATGAGCTCTAAGAGTGTGATCACACCTGTACCGTAATTTTCTTGGTGCAGACCAAAACAGGGAAAAATAACACACTGTGCCATTTTACTGTAGCTGCTGCTCACTTAAAGTTTATCTTGCCATATTTAACACACGGCCAAAAGGTGTTAAATTTAATCCTTAGATGTTTTAAGTCAGTCTCATTTTAGTATCATTCAAAGTGTCAAACATAGAAACTAATATTTCCTCAACAACAAAAAAATAATAATTTCTGGAAGCAGACCAAGAATGACCTTCTCATGGGGTCTAAGCGTGCTAGTCTGGTTCACAGCGGTGTTATTGTCAGTGCTTCGATTGATTTTAAAGCATTTCACTGCACGTCATACTGTGTATGGTTATGTGTGTGATAAAATAACATTTGAATTTGAACTGTTCTAAATTAGAAATTGCATCAGTGTTCATTTCAGCTCAAGTGTGAATATGTTCAGAGAGGTCATTACTTGCAAGATCCTAAGAGGTTTTGTTAAATTCAGCATTCCTTAGATACCTTCAACATAAAAGTGCTCCCAGTGGTACTGCGCTTATTTGGTCTTCTGTGTGTATAATTAAAGATGCTCCCAAAATTCTTTCAGATTTATTGCAGGAACACTTCTGAGTAATTATACAGTTTTGGTCTGGTCTGGCTGTTGGTGGGAGCTTTTGGCAAGATTCGACTTGTGGTGGATCTGTTTTCTTATTTTGCTCATGCTTAATTAAATTATAACAACTTCTTCGAAAATCTTAATATTAAAGCATTCTAGGGAACATGAAAGATCTGCTCTAAAATGTAGTGTCCTGCCCTCAGACCACTTGTTTATCAGAGAGTTGGATGTCTTACACTGGTTTTAAAGAAATCGTTAAACATTATGAAGCCCAACATAAATGGAAACATTCCTCCAGATGTTACTTTTAACTGAACTGAGAACAAAAACTTCCTAGTCTGTGGTCATGATACAGTAGGATGAGCTCAGAAGCAGCATCGACTTGAACATGCATATTTAAAATCATCATGTACGGCTGTGAGATTTACATTTTCCATTACAGGTGATAAGACATAGTGTTTTATGGTTTCTCATAACGTTTGTCTTATTAAGGAAACAACTGTTTACAGCTGCTAAAATGTAAGTATGTACCAGCAAATGTTCTATAGCATTAAACATAACTAAAAAAAAAAAACCCCAAAAAAAAACGATGTGTCGTTGCTATAAAACATTTTTACAGGTTGTTACTGAAAAACAATCTTTGGGTTGGTAACCCCACATCACACCTCTCTATCATTAATTATTTTCCTATAACGGCAAACCAAATGTGGTTTCAAGCTTACTGAAATGTGGTATATAAGCTTAATCTGGAAGGCTTAGAGTACATTCACACTGAATGGCAATGAATTTGTGGCGAACTGGCCATACAGACCATGGTGGGAAAAAAATGATAAATCATCTACTCGAATGAAATTTATGAGTCTGTGAGAACAGTCTGTGAGGATTTTATTGGAGACAAAAAAAGTGAAAAATAAAAAATAAAAATACAGATTCACTACACCCTTGGCAACAGCAATGTTTGATGTGTTCACTTTTTCCAGTTATGTGGTTCATTTTATAATACTCCAAGCACAAACACAAACAGCAGAAATAAAATAAAATAAAATAAAACTATTTAAGTCCTGAGCTCTAAAGTGGTCAAGCTGAAGAGCTGGGAAAAGACTTCTCATCATTTTCTAGTAAACAACGCTTTGGTTCTTCATACATACAGCACGGTATGAACACAAACTCATAATGTGTAATGATATTGTATTATACACTTAACTTAAATCTTGAACCAGACTGATCAGAACGTGTGCTGCCTTATTTTGATATAAAAGTTCTGTCTGGCTCACAAACAAATAAAAATTTTTTTTTCTATAATAACAGCGCGAAAAGGATGCTCTAAATACGCTTCAGCTGCGCATTGTGTCGCATCACCCCCTTCCTACTCTTGAGTGTGTATGATTTTTCTAATTATATGTAATTCCTTACACAACAGCAGTAATGACAATATTTCGACAAACAAAATTACGATATATCAATGCACCCGCATAAACGGAATGCGCTCAAATGCGTCATTGATTTTATAATAGCAGTTTATACAGGGGCTCTTATGGCAGACATGCCAGTTTTCTATCAGAAGACTTTTCTTTAACACGTTTGGAAGGAGCCTCCAGTGTCAGAACTCAGACGCAAAGGTACTAGAGGTAAGTATTGTAAATATGGATTTTTCTGACATCCTGAATGACTTCAGAATAGCATTTTGTGATTTCCCTGAAACACAATTTTTTCCCCATCTTATTAAGTCGAACAAAGAAAAAAAACTGAGGATCTTGCTATAACACAACCTCGTTTTTGCAGTTGTTCCACGACATTAAACATAGACATAAATGAATAAAAAGTATAATAACGTTCTTTAATGAATAAAAAAAATAGTGTTTGTTACTGCCTTAAGAGGAATAAAAACCCTTGATGTGTACTGATTAGAAAACAATCACAATAGCAACAGGAGATGCTTCACATCGAGCTGCACCACACCACCCTGTCGCTGATCAGTTCCCAGCACACCCTTTTTGTTATGTTCTTTACAAGGTACATGAGACTGTAAAGATATAAATCTTTTTCAACAGTACCATTATTTTCCTGTCAATTATTTGAAGACATTTTGCAGTCCAACATATCACAGGTAGTAGTAGTAGTAGCAGTGGTTTCAATGTAAAATGCCAGGGACCTTGAAAAAAAAAAAAGTAAAAAAAAAAAAAACATTCCACATTTACCTCTACAGAATTTGAATACACAAATTTCTTCCCTGTCCATATTAAACACACCAACACAACTTATCTTGCAGAGTGAAGTGCAAAACTGTCAGGCTGTTTGAATAGCTTCATTCATGCCACCAAATGTTTATAACCTCGTCTACAGCGCGCAACGTGCCGCCCGTGGTACACATTTTCCACATACGGAACTTCCACCGCCACTTTTACACCCATCTCAATTAAAAAATAGTTTAATAACAGAAATGATGGCAAGCTTTCTCAGAAAGTATTATCCTGCTTTCTGGTTCCGTAGCCCTGCCCTGGGCTTTAAACGATTCGACAGCAAAGCCTTATATAATATTACTACAATGGGCTGCTTTTAGGGGAGGATTAAAGAAGCAAGACTTAGTTCTTCATGTGCGATTCTTGGATTCGGGCCATTTATAGGGAGTGCCTGGTGAAGAACACTGGAATTTTTTTTGCGAAACTTTTGTTCCAGAAATAAGTGCCTCCTCTTTGCTTTGTTGTCTCCCAGCGCTATTGTTGTGCCCGAAATAATACATGCACATTATTTTGCATGATTTGAGATTAGCTTCCAAACATGGGTCTTGCCTTAACCACAAATCAGATTCCAAAGCTCATATTTACATATGCTGCAAAACAAACAGCCGTGTGTGTGTGTGTGTGTGTGTGCATGCATGTGTGTGTGTGTGTGTTTTCATTTCAGTTCATCTCTGCAGAGTCAACAGATCAATGATTTTCTGCAAGCTTGTTTTTCTCATACCCAGCTTCAACACCTAAGACGTATTCTAAGCCATCAGAATAAAAAAAACTCTTTTTCTCAGCTTTGTCACATATTAATCTCTCTCTGATTACACACAAAAGGGCCATATGCTTTTACCTTGGTTCTCCGTATCCTTTTCCTTTCCCTCTGACACTAAAAACTTTGATGACTCATCTTCGAAAATCTGCCATTAACACCGGGCCATACGGCATACACGGCATTCTTTGTGCTTCTGATGTAAAAACTGCGGCGCTGATCATAACACAAAGATCTGCAATGAACTTGAGAGACTCGCAAAGGGAGAAGGGAGGAAACAATTATACAGATAAAGCGAAGCAGAAATACATCAGATCAACTTCCGATCAACAGAAATACACCAGATCAACAGAAAGAAGGAGAAAAGTTGTGAATCTGAATTTAAGGCCAGATTCCTAACTTGTTATGACTACACAACTATTCGCAGAAATAACCAGTATACAAAATTGGAGGCCATTCAGACAAGTAATTCACTACAGGTTCAGATTTACTGTAGAGTGTGTGAGCCAGCCTGGGGTCCGCAGAAAGACTGAAGCAATGCGTGTTTGAAGTTAAGATGTACAACAGATGTCTTCCAAGCCTCGTCCAGGGCCGTGATCTGCTCCTCACACTGGTTCGGCCTGATACAGTGAAGGGCCGGCTCTTTCCGCTATGCTCTAATTATCTGTCTTATTCAAAGCCATGTTTCAGATAGCCTGGTACATGGAGTGCCAATTAGAGAGTCTGTCCTACTGTGAAATAAAATAAGCTCAGAGCTTACGACTGTGCCATTATAATTAGGAGTGACAATCAAGGATTTTAACAATGCTGAATTTTCCCTTTCTGCTTCATTATTGGCTAATTAGTTCTCAGGACACCTCCTGACTGTAACTACAGGTTATGTGATGCACTGGTGTAGCAATGAATTAATTTCAGGTGGGAATGAGGAAACATGCTAAATAAATTCCCTGTCTGATCTGTATGTTACAATGATAAGTGGATAAGAGGGTAAAACACCTCCTGGATTTTGTGTGGATACGGGGTAGTAGCAGAAGTGGGGAAACAGGGGAACGTGTACGATCCTGATGAGTTAATTTTACGTTCCTCATCTTAGCAGCTGGAAAACAATAAAACGTGATTAAACAAAACCAAGCAAGATGTTTGTTTGATACGGGGATGTTACATACAGTATGAAGAAATGATGATGACGATGAGTTGTTGATCTTTTATGAACTGCCTTTCGGGATATTTATAGGATATCAGTTTTAAATGAACAAATTTCCATCAAATCTTTTCAGGCTCAGATTTTGGACTCACCAGGTATGTAAGTCAATAAAAAAATAAAAATAAAAAATCCCCCCAAAAAATCTGTTAAGGGGAAGTATAAAGGATAGCTTGTATAAATGGATATTGGAGCATCGAGTCATAGATCATATGTCATTTAAGGAAGTTTTATAATACACCTTTAAGGTCATATCATGAAAATCGAGAAGTCTGCGGTCTCTGTGTAGATGGGGTGCTCACCATTAACCTTTGCTCATTAGGCATTTCTGCACTGATTCATCTTAAAAGGCTTTTAATAAAGCACCTGTCATCGGGTTCGACTACGCCTAATCGTTGTGTTTGCTGTACAGTTCGTTTCTTTATCTTCTGAAGTTATTCACGCGATAATCAAACAAAAGGGAAACGTTTCGACGGTAGTCATCAGGCAGGTCTGCAGGTTTGGCTATCTATATGCTCATTATATTTTCCGCGGCAAACAGGCTTGTTGTGTTTGGCGGAAGGTTGTACAGTGTGAAGTCAATGAGTTTGCTCAGTTGCTCGGAGGTATTTTTATACCGCTGGCTTTATGCAGCATGTCACATAGAGTCAAAGCTCAGAGTAAAATAACTGCTCGAAAGGCAGCTACACTAAAACAGCCAGTGGTCTGCTGCAATAAAGCAGAGCCAATGATCACCCTTAGCTCATCATCTAACATTTTAAACGCTGGAAACCTTTTTCTTTCTTTTTTTTTTATTGTTCCTGGATACATAATATAGCTCTATATTATATTATAATATCATAATATTTCTTTTACATACTCAATACTACATGTCTCAGGATACCCAAATACAAAGGCCAGTGTTTGTTAAGTCTGCAATAATCTGGGTATAAACACTCTTGAGGAAGTCTTTTATTAGTGTTCTTCGTCCATCCTCAGCACAACACCACACTGCGCTAAACTCTTCAAAACACTGCAATAGATGGCAACAAAATTGTCCGAAACCTGTTGTGTGTTTGCAGAGGTGCTAATTAAGTAAGAATCATGTCAGTGCTGGTGAAGCAGTCTGGCTCCTCTGAGAGCTGGCATAGCTGCAACAGTCAGCCACATAAAGGATCAACACTAAGGCCTTTCCCACTGGAGATAAATCTCAGGCAAACATTCACCACCTGCCACAGTCTACAATTAACTCTTAACATATTGCAATAACGCAACTCCATGAAAATAGAAACTGTCACAATTAAGTCAATCAGCCAGAACGGAAGGTGTCTTAGAGAACCAAGGATGTGTTGTACCGATCACATGACATCTAGAATATAACGTCAAACAACTGGGGCACAAAGACAAATTGTATTAACGAGCCTCTGTCCACGTTTCAAACACAGGAGGGATTTTATTTTTTTTTTTCCTGCTGAATTTTGAGTCACGGAAAGTTTTTTAGACTGGCCTCTGCTATTTTATTGCGACACAGCATGACTCATTGCTCCTTGGCCTATTATTATGCTTGTCATACTTTAACTATTAAATCTGTGATTTGAGCAAAAGTATTACCTTTATATCAGTCCAACTATCAATTTGTTCAATTTTCTCTGCAACCTTGTGCACTATCTTCAGATGTTTTAAAGCAGCTTTTGAAAAGAATGTCCTGGAGGAACCTTTCTACAAAACACAACTGTAGCTGAAAAGCTTTAAGGGGATTTCATCCCATTATGCAATCTGTTGAGGTTGATATGACTGCATTCCAAATACGAGCAGACAGACATGAATCATTTCTCTGCGTCTGAGTCACTGAACCATAAAGGTCTATCTGTACGGGAACACTTTCAGAAATAGGTTAAGTTTAATGTAAATGCAACAGTAGGATGTACAGAAAGGATGATAATATTAATAATAATATATCATAATAGTAATAATTAGACTAAGCCCTTACCTAACCATGAGATAATCAACCCCAACCCACAACAGCCACTGCTTTTCTTTCCGACAGTACAAGCTCGATCTAACACTCGAGCTCCTGACATTTTTAGCTAAGCAAGGAAAAATGATGAAGCTGTACTTTAAGAGATTTTTACTTCGACAAATCTTGAAAATAAAGTACATAAATGAGGTCTGGTTTAGAAGAAGCGAGAGTAGATGGTTTACTTTGTGCTAATTATAGACGGAACAGACTGTATGCCGATCCCCGCTCTCTAATAACATTTATCTTCTCACCAAAAGACCATTGTTCTCATATGTCCTAAATACTCCCTGTGCAGAAACCAAACACACAGTATTGAAAGCAGTCCTGTGGGAGACTAATTTGTGTACCATATATTGCTATATGCAATATGTACTCTAACATTCTGCAAAGCCTTACCCAGATGAAGTGGTGTTAACCTTCATACTGTACATAATCAGTATTAACTATGTTTAGATGACAGGGTATAGCTTCATTTGCTTTTTTTCCCACATCTTATATATATAAAACTAATCAAGATTCATGCTTTTGACATGACTGATCTGTTGAAAACGGGCTAAGCAAAAGGCCTAACCTCAATCTGAGCTGAAAAGACAGCAGTTCAGGGAAAGCCCAAATTAAATACGTGTGTGAATGACACATCTGCTTTTAAAAATATACCTACTCTGCTTCACATACTTCATAAAGCTGGGTTGAAGAAATACCCAGCCAGTCTTGATTTATGAAAGTGTTCATGTCAACCAATTACTTTATCAGACAACATAAGAAATCTGTGTTAAATGACTGTTGAATATTGATGACACATTTTGGTATATTTGCAAAAAAAACTATGTATTGGCTAAATAACAGTTTTGAATATTCTTTATTTCTTTACAAAATAAAATAATCATCATATTTTCAGTTCCGCAGCATATTTTGCCATCAAGCTCCCGGGAACCGAATATGACTGTGAGTTGCTAGTATGCAGTTAAAAACCCAACAGTGTGAGCCAAAAAAATTTCACCAGCCAGACCACCTGCATTCAGATAGCACCATGGCTGTGAACCGAGAGTGAGGCGATCCAGTTTCTGCCATTTATAGCTTCAGAAAATTATAGGGAGTCCATTATTACTTGTAGAAAGGGGCACGTCAAATCCACAAACTGCGACCCTCCCATTGTAACCTATATTTATGACAGAAGATAAACCGCCTTCTATAACCTACTGTGATGGCTACTATAAATCCTCCATCGATGGCCCAAATCCAACGCCATTATTTAATGGTCATAATGAAAGATGATTCCAAATTAAATAAAGCAGCGGTGCTAAAAGCGTGCCTCCCAAAACAGCAGGGCCAATTTTACAGTGTAGAAATAATCAGAAGTGTCAGGATAAACCAGACGGGAATAGCTTGCCAAAACAATTCTACGCACTGCAGCGCCGACTCCGGCATTTATTTGTGACTAATGTTACAAACCCTTTAATATCATCAGACATCGGTTCTGAGCCAACAGATTTGCCGTGTTTAAGGCCTGAAAATCTGAAAGCAACTGCTCCTTGCAAGAAATCCATGTTAGTAATATGTGATTAGGTGGCTCGGCTTAAAGTAAAAACAAATAAATACGTAAAATGAAATAAAGGATTCATACACATATATATACACACACACACACAATACCAGTCAGAAGTTTGGACACAAGTTTCAATTAATTTTCTACATTCTACAACAATACCAGATTTTTTTTTTTTTTTTCAAAACTATGAAATAACACACAGGGCATTAGATAATTAAATAATAACCACAACAGTCAGTTGTTATTTTGAGACATGAAGGTCAGCTGTTCTGGGATAGTTCTTACAAAAACAGTATTGCCAAGTGCCTTTGCAAAACCCATCAAACACCATGATGAAACTGGTACTCATGAAGACCATCCCAGGAAAGCAAAACCAAAACATATATCTGCTGCAGAGGAGAAGTTTATAATAAATTATCAGCCTCAAAAATCACTAATTAACAGCACCTCCGATTAGAGCCGTTATGAAGGCTTTACAGAGCATGAGTAGCAGATACATCTCAATATCAACTGTTTAAAAGAGATTACTTATATTTTGGATTTCTTCATAATTGTTTTACAATGTAGAAAGAAGTAAAAATCAGAAAAGACCATGGAATTAGGTGTGTCCAAAATTTTGACAGGTAGTGTGTTTGTGTGTGTTTGTGCATTGAACAAAAGTATTAAGACAATGTATGACATATTATACTTCTCTTTGTGCACAAAAGAGGTGATTTAGTTTGAGCCTATCTGGCTGAAGATCTAATTAGAATCAGTTGGTTTAGTTAATGTTAAAGTAGGCCGGGGTGTCTGCCTCACACAAAAATGCCTAAAACTAGGAAATTCTCAAGTGACTTGCAAACTTCCGTGGCAAATTTCTGTACATGATCTTCAGGAAGCAATCAAGAAGGCATGGACTGAGAGCGACACCAGAGTACTCCAGACGTCTTTTTGACTCTATGCCCAGCCGGATCCAGCAGGATTTTAAAGAATGAAGGACTTCATACAAGTATTGATTATTGTATAGCAATTTCCTCACATTAAGTAACAAATTATTCTTATTATCTTGATTGTCATTATTTAAAAAATCTGAGAATGGTGTTAACATACAAACACTGCAGCAGCCATTTAGATAGTACTTACTTCATAGGTTTAAAGAGGGCTTGGCCATAATTCTGGAATGTCATGATGAGCTTCAGTTGCGTGCCTCCAGATTTCATGGCTTTAAAGAAAACAAAAGCATTATATAAACTCTAATAGTGACAAAAGTAAAAAAGTCACCTAGCTGCTACTCCGTGCAACAGCCTCGCTTATCAAATGAGCAATCTCAAATAAAGACATAGAGTTAAAAACAAAAGGTCTGTTGACCATAACAGGTTCTGATTTTCCACTGAGCATGTAAGTAAACTACGCACTGTTCCAGTCAATAGTGTGTGTGTGAGTGCCAACACAGCTGCATCCCACTAATCACTGCTTGAGTTTTCTTAGACAAAACTGGTTTCCTAAATGCAACGTATTTAAACACTGTATTCTTTTTTATTCCCTTTTAATTAAATGCTGATGAAACTAAATCTGCAGTGTAATTAACTTTAATAATTAGATGGCAGGATGCCTATATTGAATGTACACCTACAGTACACACAATGAGCAAGGCACAAAATCTCATCAAATCCACTTAAGAAAGAGAAAAGAAATGCATTAATTCTCATCTGTCAACTTTCCAGCTCCAACAATGCTTCCGTCTGGTGTAAAAGCACCCACAAAGTCACACACATCCAATACCCAGCTGCTGTGACTTACCAACACTGGTGATTCTCTGTGTAACCAGGTCCTTCAGCATCGCGTCGATGACAGGGTTGTGGCGGGAATAGAGCTCATAGCGGTTGATGCCAATGTGAAAGCGCAGCCAGTTTGGGTAGGAGTCTGCGGTGAGCTCACCTGTCGGGGTGGACTCTCCATTTTTCTCCTGTCCATGCCTGTGGAGCAAACACAAAGAGAGAAAGAGAGAGAGAACGCTTTTGATAAGACCAGCTAATGTTAATATTAATCAAAGAATAAACTCACATATCAGAAGAGTTTAGTTTGTCAGAAGCAAGTATTTATAATTTAACCAGCAAATGAGAGTGGAATTATTTTTGGCCAAGGTTTTATGTTGTTATCACTTTATATGTTTATAATTTCCAATTATTAAAAAAAAAAAGGAGTATTGCTTTAAATAAAAACAGACAGAATAATAGGAATAATGTAAGACATAATAATATATATTCTGACTTCTAAATATTTCATATTTAAATAGCTATACAAGTATATTTCTATTATTTAAGCAAAATACTTAATCTGTAAATAATACATTAGAGGAGTAATCAAATATTTAAGGTTTGGCATAATTAAAGAAAAGTAAAGAGGAAGAAATTAACCATTCTTGGTTGTCTGCTGCTTTGGGGTCAAATCTGATGTCGGTGTTGACGTTGAACAGTGTGTCCTGGTCAGTGAGGACAGGTAAAGCTAACTTATAGAGCGGGTGCTCGAAGAGTGCAGCGAGCTTGGAGCGTGTCCTCGTCCCTCCCGCTGCGTCCTGCGTCTCCTGCCTGCGGTCCTGTCCCGCCTTGGCGCGGTGCTCACCTGTCCTCCGCGGCTCCGTCCTCTCCCCGGCTGGGCTGAGCTTCTCCAGAGAGTGTGAGGACACGTTGGAGCCGGGCTCGCTGCTGAAATCCTGCAGTATTCTCAGGGTGTGTTTGTGAGGCGGGACAGGTTCCGGGGCGGCGGCTCGGCCCGGAGACTTAGCCCAGTTGCGCGGCTCCTCGCTGGGCGTGTGTGAGCAGGAGCAGCCGCCGGCGCCTTTACTCTCCAGCCGCGGCAACAAGTCGATCATGATGTGCAAGGAGCATGCGATGAGGAACACGGTCAGGATCAAGACCCGGAATTTGCGGAAGAGGATCATCTTCAGGCCCTCCTGTTCGGTGAAGCCCCAAGATTTATTGGGAATGAGGAGGAGGAAAGTGAGCAGGCGCGCTACATCGCACACGGTGCACACGACCCGAGTGGCCAATTTGAGCAGGACGCAGGGCGCAGCGCGGTCTTCATGCGCCAGCTTCACTCGGGATGTGGCGGTTTCAGGGTGTGAGAACAGTTCCAGCTCAATAACACGCCTGCTTCAAATGTAATCCAGCCCAGGAACAAGCAAATTCCATTTAAAAGTCAAATGCGTCACGGCACGCTCCTAAATGGAGGTAGTTTCACTTAGACGGATTTTTCGAAAAGTTTAAAGGCATCACAGGAAGCGATGGAAATCTCCCCTGAGACACGGCGGAACATATTTGCAGTCTGTTTTGTAATGCGCGACTTACTGCTTTCCATCCAAATAAAACGATTACGGAGGAAACAGCTGCGACGGCGGAGCTCCTGATGAGCGCAGAGACACTTCAGCGCTTCATCTCCTGCTCGCTCCTGCCTTTTATCCCCGATACCGCGGTGGAGCGCAGCACCGTGACGCGAGCCGACAACAAAACCCGGGGCAGGTCGGGGGCAGAAAGCACTGCGCGTCTCCTCGAGCAGGACGCGAAATTCTTCGTGGAACTTTCATATGTCACATGCGATCCACCACCGTCCAGAAAGCCGCGATGACACGCGGGAGGGAAGGAGGGTTTTTTCGGTCTGTTGACAAGACCGAAGCGCTTAGCGTCTCACGCTCTGCTCCGCTGCGTCGCGTCGCGTTGTGATGTGTGAGTGTGTATGTGTGTGAGTGTGTATGTGTGTGTGTGTGTGTCGGTTAAAGGGGCGCTCCTCTCCTCCGATCTGCTTCAGCGTCACTCATACAGACACGGGATTGGATAAAGCCGCGCAGTGGAGCTCAGCAGAGCAATCAGAGCCCAGACTGAGTCTGCTGCTGTCTGCAACTCCACACTGCGCAATAAGAGGGCGTCTTACCCTGTCCACTGCTTTCTCCGTGCCTTCCTCCATCTGAGGATCCAATAAGTAGGCCTAGCTGGGTCAATCATTCATCTTCTGTAACTGCTTTATCCCTGGTCTGGGGGTCTATCCTGGAAAAAGCGGATGTGCGGTGGGCATACACTCTGGATGAGAAGCCAGTCCATCACAGGATGCATACACACATGTCCATACATTCGTTCCCACCCTCAGTCGATCTAGACAAACCAGTCTGCCTACCTACATCTTTTAATCAGCGAGAGGAAACCAGAGAACTCAGAGAAAAACCCACACATTCCCATTGTGAGGCAACAGCACTGCAACACGATGCCACCACGCCTACCTTGTAGATACCCTAATTGTAGATACTTCACTCATCGTCTATACCTCTTTATCCTGTGTACAGGGTTATGGGGGGCCTGGAACCTATCCCAGGTGAATTAAGGCAGCGTTTTTTTGCAGGGCACACATGCACACAGACTCATACACTCACTTACACAATACAGGCAATTTGGGAATGCCAGCTAGCTTAACCTGCATGTCTTTGGACTGTGGGAGGAAACAGGAGTACCCAAGCACAGGGAGAACATGCAAAGTCTGTGCACTCAGACCCAAGGAGGAGATTTATTATACTTGATACACCTTAATACACATCATTCATCATAATCTAATAATTGAATTTAATAGTAATACTACTACCTGGGACTCATTTGAGTCTATCAGGCAAATCTAGTCAATCGATATTGTAGATTGATGTGGCAGGTATACCTAATAAACTGGCACAAAAATTAATTAGCAGGATTTTCAAATACATCTATTTCAGATGTATAAATACATGACCCTCCAGAATTTTTGGGATCCTTCATAAATAAGGAACAAAATTATTGTATATATGCATATATTGTATATATTATAATAAATATTACACACAAAAACTCAAACTGTAAACAAACCAAAAAACTATTTATGTTTTGTAATAAAAAATTTGATGATCTAAAATGTAAACAAGTTTGCATCAAACTTTACAAATGCCCAGTGTAAAATTCTATTTAAATATGCATTTTTCTATATTTAAAATGGACAGGACATACATAGTTCTCAAAATGTATATTACATGTGTAAGAATATATGTTAATATGAAGAGAAAAAATAAAATAAAGTAATTTTAGCAAATACAATGTGTTGCATAAACATTAAAATAATTAACACTTATTAATATTAATAAGTATGCAAAAAAACGGTCATGTGACAAGGTGTCAAGACAAACAAGATGTCAGAAACCTTCTTAAGTGAAGATATTTCTTGGCAGATTTTGTCAAAAGCTTGCATCTTTTTGCGAGTTGGCTCTGTGTCCGCCATGTAGGTTATTTTGTAGAAAATTATAATGTGGTCTCAGGTCACATGATTCAGTGTCATAGAGGAGAGGTTGGGCCTAATTAGCATACTAAAATTACAGGATGTGCAAATCAATTTAGAAATTTTTTGTTTAGATAGATGTTTAAGGTCAAGACATTAACGATCTCACTCGTCTTTTTGATTAATATTCTTCTTATTAATTGTGAGCTTGTATAGTCTGAATCAAGCTTTACATTTTTGCTGATTTTTATAAAGAATGGCCACCCGTATTCCCCACAAGTATTTGTAACAGCACTGTCTCACTGACATAGTACACTTTCTCCACTGACAAGTGCCTCTAAAGCAAGCAACTAACATGCTCCAACACTGATTAAAAAGTAACACAAACAATAGCGGATCTGTCTGTGGCAAAAAAAAAACATTGATAAAATTGTCAAAAACTGAGTCTATAATGCATACAAAACTTGATCCAATTGTTGTTGAAATAGTAACAGAAAATGATTAAACTCTGAATTTTATGTGACTATGCAATTAAAAAAGAAATGGAAATGAAAAAGAGTTTACTCTTTAATATACAATGTACAATATGCAATACAAATAAATACTTTATGTTTACATGCATAACATTATGATAATAAGCGACATGCCATTCACATTAGCTGAGGATCTTTGTCAGTAGACCCGACCAACACAATGTCATGCTTTGTTTATTGCTTATCCATTTTATTCATGAAGGATCCTTTAAGTTAGGATGAAAACCTGAGGTCAATCTTGATAAACCGGCATTGATCCATTGGGTGTTGGGTTTCACTTCCTTAAAAGCTCCTCTGTTTCAGACTCTTGGCATTAAAGAACCATGTATTTATCTGTATTGCTTGAGAAACTTTGGATGAAGATCCCATTTTTACACCAGCATAACTGCTACCTTTTACTGGAATCGGTTGTAACCAGAGCTCCTAACAGGCCCTCTATTGTTTCCTAAAAGCACAGCTTTGTGTTTATAAAGACAATGGACATAAGTGGAAATATCTGCCTTTCATTCCAGCAGTAAAAACTCTTTTGTTTCAGGTTCCTCAGCACTGACCAGCAGCTTGGCACCAGCTAGAGTCCTGCAGATGGCAAAGGCACCTGAGGATTTGTGCTGTTCAAAGCGCTGACTACAGCAGCGGCTGTAAATAAGCCAGAATAGATTTATGAACA
This sequence comes from Leiocassis micropogon, assembly GCA_028565275.1. Classification (NCBI taxonomy): domain Eukaryota; kingdom Metazoa; phylum Chordata; class Actinopteri; order Siluriformes; family Bagridae; genus Leiocassis; species Leiocassis micropogon. Next base: position 16,358,961 of record JAOVVA010000054.1, read on the forward strand.
GGTACCGTATGTCTTTGCAAGGTAGCAGGCAGAACCATTAGATACAGTTCCATGGACAGAGAAAAGGGGATTATGGTGGAGATAGAGCCTGAGATATAGATACAGATAGCGTGAGAGTGTGAAAGTATTGGATGACATGTCTATTTATTATTGAGCCCGAGATTTACGCTGCACTTTGCTTGAATGGTGATGGACTGTTGAAGGATGCATGAGTGAATTAAAGCAAGAAATTAAGTTACTGCATTCCACTGTTATTCTTTAAGTGCTCCTTTTACTATCTGAGCGCCTAACTGAGTGGTGCACTGAAAAGGTTTCTAGCTTATAATTAAACTGGCATGAAAAATTGCGGTTAATCCATTTCTGTCTCTCATATACAGTATATGTGCACGAAAGACATTCAGGTTTCAGGAAGCTTTAGAAATTGTAGAAATGCATACCTGACAGGCATGTGTAAAAAAGTCCCAGCCATTTTATATTATGAAACGTAGGAAATTATCCTATGTGTATATACTATATATAAAAATGGTAATATGCAGGAAAGTAGGCACCACCTTCTGTAGCAGGTAGGCAGAGCATACATACTGTAACACTTAAAAAGACTGACAAAACCAGGTGTATATTCATACCCAGATCAGAGAAATGGTGTCAGCGGATGTGCACAACAAACAGAGACAAACACAACTGTATCTAAATTAAGCCACAGCAGTTATATTGTGAAAGATCTATATTGCCTAACACTCTATCTGTCTCTCTTGCACTTACTTCACTTACCGACTTCACTGACTGTAGCTGCTAGTATAAGTTATACACACACTCTGTCTGTTTAAATGTTTTTTTTTTTTTTATTATTATTATTATTATTATTTATTTATTTTTAAAAAGTGAAAGGTCACGTAAGCCTGGGTGCCATGCCTGTCTCTAGATAAGATGATGCAGAGCCAGTGCCCCGTAGGCTTTATATACCACTATAATTAGCCCCAGACGGACAGCTTTAATGAGCAGGAGCTAGAACTGTGGAAAGACTTTGGTTCAGATCATTGCGTTAGGCTTATGTTTATTTCAGTGTGTGGGTTTTAGTATGCGTCTCCAAGGATGACTGGTCAGCTCTGATTATAGTAACAACCCCCTTACCCTGCCTAAATAACAGTCATCTATGCCGCAGTTAGTTATTTTACTTAAGGGCTATTTATATATTCAAAGCTGAAAATGACAGCCAAAGGAGTCTCGGTTTGTTTTTAACAGAAGAGTGCAGCAGATAAAACGTAACCTGATGAGAGTGTTTTTCCCCACAAGTGAATCTGTTTATCAAGTGAACCTAAACAGTGGTCCTGTTTCTATAGAGATCTCATTTTTGAAATAGTTGGAGGTATCTTGTACATGTTTGTTTTGAACACACCATGCAGGGTTTTTGTTTTCCATCAGTAATAGTTGCTAAACGCATAACAGTTGCGGAAGACAGAACAGTAATAATGAATCAGTGTATAGCGTTATAATGTATATTGGGGCTGTGTGGATTCCTGCCTGACAGATGTTCCTCACCTTCTTAATCTGGCACCACCTGCTATTTCAGCACACTGAGCAGTCAGCAATCAACTGTGGGCAAAAGGTCACTCCCTCACAGTCTATTAAAACAAATATGCTGCAGTAATATTTTTCACTCCCCTCAATGACAAAAGCAAGCTACGGGTATGGAAGAATCCTAAGAAACTATGCTTATAAATACATAGAGGATAGCAACTATAGAATCGCATATTATTTGTTATCTGTACTGTAACATAAGAGATTTTGGAGTTAACTGCAGCTTGATGTTTCGAAACCCAAAGTTCAGAGGAAGCCCGTCATTTCAACATTCCCTCTGAAGTCACGCCCCAAGAACACTGCCTAATCTAGAGTTCCCTGTTGTTGCCACAAAATGGGAGCTGGCTGGAGTTGATTTATACTTTTGCATCTGCATTTGCACGCTCATGTGCAGGCATTAGTGTAGCATTGCCTGCATGTAATGGGAACGTTAACATTTTGGTGCATCATTGTATGTAGAATGTAAGAAGGCCATGAAAAAAATAATAACATAACTGTCTCACATTTTCAGGTAGCTTTTTCAGGTCCGTTTTCAGGTAACTAATGAGTGCCTAAAATATGTCCATGTGGCAATGTAAGAGACCAGAGGCCAGAGGCCAGAATTTTTCAGATAATGCCTTATGTAAAGTAATGTGTTTAAACAGTATCTCTCCTCCTACCATTTCTGTTTAAAGGCAACAAGACTAATAGGTTAGTGTATCATAATGCTTTCTTGTTGTGGTTAAATGAGGTCAGCCACATTATTTAATTATTTGCAAATTATTTCTACGTGAAGGTTTTTCTGTCAAAGTAAATCTCTATGTATGAGCCATTCTCGCTCACTCATCATCTATACCACTTATCCTGAGTACAGGGTCGCAGTGGTCCTGGTGCCTATCCCAGGACATTCCTGGGTACATCCTGGATGGGGTGGAAATCAATCTCAGGGCACATACACACATACACACACTCACACAATTTAGGAACGCCAATTAGTCTAATATGCATGTTATTGGACGATGTGAGGAAACCGGAACACCCAGAGGAAACCCACCAAAGCATGAGGAGAACATGCAACTCCATGCACACAGTGGTGGGATTCGAACCCAGAACCTGGAGGTGCAAAGTGTCAATGCTCTGTATGTCTGAGAATTGCAACTTATTAAATAAAGTGAAAGCTTTAATACTTTGTCTGTAATATGCATATTCATAGGAACATTATTGTGTCATTATATGCATCAATAAGTCCATCCTATTCTATTGTCTCATCACTACCCTGCACTACATTTATTCAATCGCTGACTAAATAGATTGTTTATTCAATCTCTCTTGGTTGTAAGTTATAAGAGACGTGTATGTGGCAGGTAACACTGCTTTCTAAGGCCTGTATTACCAAAGCTGTTTGCCTGCTAAAATTGTAAGGTTGGAGTCCATGCGGTGTGTCCACTTGAGCTTGTAGAGTTGTGGCAGTTGTTTGGTGTGGGCTCCCAGTTTTGTGCTGAAGGGAGCTGACATGGCATACTGACTGAGATCAGTAGTCTGTTACCCTAGTGCATAACCATGGGACAAAGAAGACAGGAAAAGGAAACCACAGTCAATAAAATTCCATCCGATTTCAAGACCATAATAGTAACCATTTCAATAAAACAGCTGTAGTCAGCATCTCAATGACCTTTTATCACTTCAAAACAGCTCTTGCTTTTATTTTCCAGCTTTAAAGGAAAACTACTATGAGAAAGGCCTGTGATTAAATCTGTACATAAAGGTTACTTTAATGTGTGTTTAAGCTGCTGAAGGAAAAAAAAACATTTATACGGTCTTCTTCAATGTCCTAATTTTATATATTTATATATATATATATATATA
>JAOVVA010000054.1:16363080-16380932 GCA_028565275.1 Leiocassis micropogon
GTAGAAAGAAAGAAAAATCAGGAACGATCATGGAGTTAGAAAGTGACCCCAAACTTTTGAACGGTAGTGTATATATACAAACAACAACAATAAAAATATAGGTAGCATCATTGCATTACATTCCTAGTTTCCACAGACTGGTTGTTGTGTATTCTATAGTTGCTAAAGGCTGCTGACCTTTCCTTCTTCACTGGTAGGTGCTTTCCTTGCAGTTATACAAAGAGGCATATAGTTTCTCCAAACACAAAAGCTTTATTGAACACAACCCTCAGCTCTGGCTCATTGGTCTGCCTTATCAGCTGTCATGAGAAATGCTAGGAGTCTAGTCATTACTAAAAAAATAAGGCTTAACAGAAAACTTTCACATGATGAAGTTAGAGTTACACGTATATATAGAAAACTACAGATGATGACTATGACATCAGAGAGTTTAAGCTTGTCAACATATGAACACGAAACAGGAAAACCTGCATCTTTTGTATGAGTCTAATCAAGTGACAGACTTGATTTAGGATGTTCAATGTATCGTGATGACAGATGAGTATGTATAATCTGAGATTTTATTCGTGGATTTGAGATAATTTATTGAGTGTTTTAAAGCAAAGCTCTTAATCGGTTTTCTTTGAAAGCCCTTTGTTGTGGCACAGCTGCATAATTGATGAACAGGTCGTAGTTACCGTGGTGATTGATGGCCTTTTCTGTAAGCAAACAGCAGTGAGTTTAAACAGCAGAACAGAAAAATACAGCGTGTATATGGGACGAACCTGACTGCACCATGCAAAGTGGAGTGTTCCTCCTGACATTATTTTGCACTAACCAATAATAATCCACATGTGCAATATCCTCAGTTATGGCAATGTGAGACAAACCCTAATGTCTATTTCATATCCATTTGCATGATCTTCTGTATTTAATAATACTACAATATACAGTAAGTGACTGCAGGTTGATACCATAAAGGTCACAATGTCTGCACAGGCAACTTGAGACCGAAATTTCCCAGGAGAAATCCAATTAAAGCATTGCCTCATAGGGCAGTAACAAAGCCACAGCATTCTTTGCTCAATTTTTTTTTTTAGAGTTTATTCGTCTCCAGTGTGGTGCAGAATTGAGCTTTTAAAAACTCCAATAAGGCCGCACCCTTTCGCTCTGAACTCCTTTGCCGTGTCTTGCCATGCCTCAACAAGACGCTTCATTATTCCCCACACCTAGTAATGTATTTTTCTCTGGGTGGAGAAAACATCAGAGCCCAAATATTGCAGCAATGTCTGAGACACACACTCATACAGTGTCTGTCTCTGTGCTGACTTACAGTATTATATATTTGTGTGCACCATAACCATCACCCTAACCATAACAACAACGCTAAAATAATATCTAACCAATACTTAATAATAAACCTCAGCCCTAAACCACATGTTGAAATTAAGTTTAGCTTCGGTGCTAACCATAGTGTAATGTTCTAAAACTGATCCACTACAACTACAGTACGTAGTGACACTAAGAGTTCTTAAACAATGAAAATGTGCATATGCATATTTGTACTATGTAGTTTTAAATATAAAGAGGAACTGCTCTTCTCTCAGTTCTCACCACACTGGCTTCCTCCCTCTCTCCTTCTGTAATCAGAGCCCATAGCACAGGTTGCTCAACAAAAGCACAGCCAAACACTGTGGAGTCATTGTTTCCACTTATGGACCTTAGAACACTGTGTCAAAATGTGAGTTGCGTTAATGGAATTCTTACTTAAAATCACAAGACAGACCGGACATGCACTGGAATATTAGATTAGGCATATATTGGTGAACTAAGACATTAGACATGCAATTACAGAGTACCATCTGAACAAGTGTGCAACTAAACAGTTGCACTGCATTTTCTCAATTTGCATTTAGTTTCATATCAGGTATTTCATAACAGTGTTTTTCATGAAACTTTGCAAATACCACAGGAACACACGCCAGGTACAAAATCCAAATTTTTGGACCTTTTGTTAACTCTTCTGCACAAAATAGTGCTGCGATCTCCTACACTACAATGTGAAGACAATGAAATTAAAGTGCATTTTAGCATCATTTGTCATGCCCAATTATTAAGATAAAGGTGCAAGAGATTCAATCGATGAGTTTTGATCCAATTTTGCTGTTTCCACAGTAAATGGAATAACCATTTTCCATCACAAACAATCACCCACATAATGGTATCTTTATGATAGGATTTTCAAGTATCTTTGCCAGCAACAAAAATGATTAAAGATCGTTCAGTTAAAAGGATTTTCATAGAAACCATTTTTTTCTTCCATTGAATCACTCTAAATAACCTTTTTTATTTGTAAGAGTGTAGTTTGTTAGACAGGTTTTACTTGAACACTTGTGTTGTAGGATTCTAATGAGAAAACGTTAGTTAATTAATTATGTATTTCCAAGTACAAACTCATCTGCAGTTTGTCATTTTTATTAAATGGGTGTAACTGTTACTGGATGTACTGTAACTACAAAGTTGTATTATGATATTACCCACTCACTTTCTCGACAGATATTTTATGCTGTGTCTTCAACTTCTTTGAAAAACTATAGCTGTTTCATATGTCTAGCTGAGCCTAATGGATGAGCGAGAGACACAACACCAGCGTATTGCAGTGGGTACTAGGAGCACTGAATCCTCATGAGATATCTCTTTCTCTCATCCATCAGAGGAGGCGGACAGTGGAAGTTATGACGCTGCTCCCTGCTGGCCCTGGGTCGCTCTGAGGCTCAGAGAAGGCCCCTAACCTCCCACCCCCATTCACATAGAGCCTACAGCTGAGCCTAGCCAGTAATTGTAGACATCAATAAAGCTTTCACATCATATTTTTTCCCCTCTCTCTCACCCAGCCAGGATGGGTCGAGGACATCATAATTTAATTGAGGAGAAAATGGGACTGAGGCTGAAATAATATCTATATTACCCACATAGCTGGAAGGGTGAAGAGGGAGAAGCTGTCCAGTTTGCAAGAGCCAATGACTTCTGTCTCTTTCTTTATGGTCCAGCCTCCCAATTTCCTTGCAGTGATCAACTGTAAAGAGAGGAAATGGATCTATAACTCATTTACGCTGACCACCAATGCATGGCCAGAGAGAGCTTCAGTTTCTTAGTAACCTACATCTGCATTCGAAAGGTGCTGAGTTGAATGGTCACTGTTAAGAAGGATGTGCTCATAGTCATGACATAAAGACATGTTCTTGTCAATTAGTTTCCCCCTATTATCTGTGTTACTGAATGACATTTGAATCAAATTCCTTCAAGGTCCTGAGACATGACTGCTGTACAAAAATAAAATACCAGCATGGAATGGAATACTATCATATTCCAAAAGAGGATGTACCTGTAATTTAGGAATGCCAATTAGCCTAATCTGCATATCTTTGGACTGTGGAAGAAACCCACCAAGCACTGGGAGAACATGCAAACTCCATGCGCACGGACCCCAAGGCGGGGATTGAACCCCGTCCCTGGAGAGATAAGGCGACAGTGCCAACCACTAAGCCACTATTCCACCTACTCAGATTTATTTTCCTTTAAATAATTATCATGTCAATGAACATTTGGGTTCAACATTGGGCGGTTTTGTGATATCCACTAATGTAGGGGTGTTATTTCCAAACCCCCTTTAAGTTCACTTTTTCTTTCTATTTTTATTGTTTATGCATTATGCTATTGCTGGCGGCTGCAGTTATCGCTATGTGCAGAGGATGGGTTGGACACCACAAAGTCTCACACTGAGGTGGAAATCAACTTGGGAATTAAGAAAGAGAACAAGTTTTTAAACAGTTGTTAATTTTAATATATTATTATGATATGGCATTTGGGGTGATTGAACTAGCCGGTTTTGATTATTGGGGGATTATAACCCCAATCTTCCCTGTAAATTATGCCTATGCAAAAACTAATGTTAATATTGCTACATTACTAATTTGTAGATAATTCATTTAAAATAATAAATTAATAATACATAATTTTAGTAATAAATTGTCTCATGACTTGCAGGACTAAAACAACCATTATGAGCATGTTTTAATCCAGTACAGCCTGTACAAATACTTAGACACAGTCATGCACATCTTCCTGAAATATTTTCATGTTTTATCGTTAAATAAAAAGACTACTAGAATGAAAGGCCTGCAGTGTCACCCTCACTGTGTGCATAGAACAGACTTTGACATTAACTGTATTCTTCTAGACTCCTCTAAAATTATTGATTTTTCTCATAAAGCATGGGTTTGATTAAGAGAGCAGGATTTAAACATGAAATTCAAATTTAGATGAGCTTCAGAGGGCGCCACATCTGCTTCTGAATTTCAATGTGAGTAAGGAATGAGCGAGAGAGAGAGCGAGAGAGAGAGAGTCAAAAGGGAGACGCTGAATAATGAAGTACCTTCATCTGAAAGGAGAAGATTACTGATAGCTGCATACTTCTCTCAGCAGTTCTGATCAGAATTAAGTACAGGCTATGCAAAACAAACCTCACACTCCTACGGTTTAAAAACACTGTTATTTGTGAATAATTATGGGTGTCGTTGAGACCAATAATACCTGCTCAAGTTACGTTTGCTTTGGAAAGCTAGCTATGTGGGTTTCAAAGTTAACACTGGATTTGATGTGATAAAGCCATATGGCTGCAGCAGATGGTTAAGAGCTTCAGGGAGACCTGTAATAGACTATTGTTCTTTGCATAACTGTTTCATGGTTATTGTAGTAATGGTGCAGTAATGGTGCTGTGCGTATACCCTGTGTACATAGTAATTAACTACATCATGGTGTAATCACACTGTAAGTTTCTAATTTCTGCATGGCAAAGTCAAGTGAAGAAATAAACATCTTTAAGTTGCAGTTATTTCAGGACAATATAACTTATATAACATGATATTATATATAAACGTAATGGTCCTGTATTTTTCTTCAGACACTTTTGTATTATTTCTGAGTCTCTATGAAACACATCCTAAAGAACTGTTTTTCTTTAAAAATATAATGGAAAAAATAATTCAAAAACAAACAGACACACACACACACACACACACCACACACACACACACACACACACACACACACACAGTGTATTTTTCTTCCTCGCAAACTCACAGCCCAATTTTACTGACACCATCCACCAGTCATTAATATTCATAAAGCAGACTGCCAATGTTTATTGATATTAATTAGCATGCTAACGCCTTCTCAAAGAAGTAGAAGTGTTTTGTTGTCAATAAACCATAAGCTTAATCAGACACTTGCTCTGGCACTTATCTGTTTTCAATGCTGTTATTTTTTCAGGCTCTTTTTCATCCAGTGTTTTGTGTTATTTTATGTGTTTAAGCCTTTTTTTCTTTTTATGTGTCATATTTCTCACAGAGAGATTTTTTAAGTTCTATAATTTGACTTTTAATATAGATGAGTGAGGTTGTGTTGTATGTTGTTTGCTTATAACCAAAAGGATGAAATGATTCTCTGCCTGTGATCTCTGCCTTCCTAAAAGTCCTGCATTTTGCCAAAAATGATACGCTTTGCTTCATTATAGAACAATATATCATACTGTCTGTCATAATTGTTTACATTGTATTTGAATGTATTTACTTTGTAGTTACTCTTTTTTTCAATGTACTGTTTAATTACATATACATAATGTTGACAGCCTTAACATACATCTCTGTGTAAGTTCTTACCATAGACATTATATCATTCTACAAAAGTTTTAACTAATTTATTATAAACCTTTAAGTTAAAGCACTGCTCACTTTACTACTGTACTTATTTCGTGCTTTTGAGCAATTTCATATTTTTGGGTAGGTCATTAAAGTTAACTAAAATTTAGCTCATTATATAGTCTATTTTGTGCTGAAAAAAAGGATACAACACTCTATACTGCACACTTCTGAGCCCTATATATGTTTTTTGTTTTTTAAACATATAATGGCTGAAATGGTCTGAGCTTTACTACATGGAAATATTATAATTTTATACATGATAAGCAGACTAAATTAATAAAAACAATACTTTTATCTGTAGCCACATGTAAAAGAAAAGAAGCAGACCTCTGTAGACCTCTGTCATTATTGAACAATATTAGTTCTAGTAAGCATCATCATGGTGCTCTCTTCTTTTATCAGAACACGCCGTTGAGATTATGATCTGTACTGTTATAATTACCAAGAAATGTTCCATGTTGTATGATAGACAGGAATGGGTTTCTACATCTTTAGTCTCATTATACAGGCTTCTGTGAACAAGGGCAAAGGCTGATAGCCAACACTAGATGTTTAAAGCTTTGTATTGTAAAATGGATGCTCTAATTAAAGCCTGCCAGTACTGATTTTGGCCCTTGTCGCTGGATACGGCCGGAGGCCAGCAGGTGGAATAGAGAGAAAATGAAGGAGGAATTAAAGACACTTAATAAAGGCTTCCTAATTTCTTAAGTTCCTCAAATTTATTATCAATTGTTGCTCCCTGTCTTATTGGATAGATAGATTTTTGTGCTACCACCATACACAAAAACAGTTTAATAAGCAATTTAAATGTAAAAAAGATTGAAATTCAGTGCATGTGCTTTTCTGCAATTATATTCTCTGAGTATGACATCATCGGCTATCATTGGAGATTATTGTACAGTGATAGCGGGATAACTGTTATAACTGTGTATTTAAAGTCACAGTGGTTACACTTTTCCTAAGGTACAAATCCTGAGTTCTCTTTAATACTCACTGCACCTTTATGGTCATAATGATTAGAGTGTAGGATCACTCCCTGCCCTCTAAACACATTGTCATGATGACTTTGTTTCGCAAGTTCAGCGCGTCACGCCTTGTGTGTTCAGACATTCAGCACGTTATGCACCTTCAGTGAATTACACCAAAATCTATTTGCTGTCATGTATATTATTGCAAGCCTACTGATACAATTATACAATACAATACTGTTATAATAATAATCACCAGTAAGCAGTAATTCACTTGTTTCTTGTTTCTGCAGAGCAGTAGATTAATTTGCAACGCAGGTGAAAAATCTTTCCGACTTTATGCCCAGTATTCCTGGAATAGTTACCACATCCACAATAACCCTGAGCAGGATTAAGCATTTAATGAAAGACCAGAGTCTGTGCCCTGTGATTGGCACCCTGATTATGTTTCTATTCACCACCTCATTTTCACATTTTCATATTTCCATCACAGGACATGATGAACACATTTTCGTACACTTATCCACACCGAGGGACAATTTATAGAGTAGACGGTTCACTTAGTGTCATGTTACTGGGAGGTGCAAGAACCTAAGGGAAATCCACACAGACAAAAGGAGAACATGTGAAACTGCACATGAACAGTAACTCAAGCTGAAAATCGAAGAAGGAACCCTGTGTCTGGCATGTGGGAAACTAAACCCTGATTTTTTTTTTTTGTTCAAGTAAAATGGAGAGCTGAGCAAAATTCTTAGCTACATATAAAAAAAAATCACAAAATCACAAAATATGTAAATAAACTGCAGTAAAAAGCAATATACAACTATCACGGTTTTTCCTCCTCGCTTGGACCAGTGCATGCCACAGCTCTCACCTCCTACACACAACAACAGCAAAAAGCACATTTATTATTTTCTCAACATCCGAAAATTCTCTCCAGCATTAAAAAAAATAATAATAATAAACTTTAACAGCTGGAGGTCTAAAACTGCCTCTTATGCTGACATACCTGTACAAGACAAATGTTCAACAGCTTACAGGGTACCTGGAGTTTTTGCCAAATTATTGCTAAATAATTTGTATATCAGTTTCATGTGTAAAATAGTTTTTCTTTTTGTTCAGGTGACAGAAAAATCTAGACATGCTGTATACTGAATGTATGTAGATATGCTTGGTGGGTAGTTAAAGGAACAGAAACATGTGGAACACAATGGCAGCGGTATAGACCTGGACACTTCCTACCTCCAACTAATGTGTTTGCCTCAAATACCCTTACAGTGTACCTGAATGATGTTTAAACCAATAGTGTACTTAGTGGGAGTAAGGGTAATTCCATACAAATCCACATTTACCTATTTAAAGCTGAGATGTTACACAGATGTTGGAGGAATTTCCTACCTGATAGACAGAAAGGATAAGGCTAATGGGCCTGGACTTCCTGAACATGACTGTGTATGTAACATCTCTGTATGACAAACAAATAGAAAGCTATTGAAGAAAAAGTATTTCGGACATTTGACCATGCTCTGACCTTTGCATTGATTAGATCAGCTGCAAAATTGAAGGCATACTGTATATCTGCCAGTTACAATGATTATTACATATAAAATTCTATTAACATTTAACCACTTGCTCTTGAGATATCACGCCAATGAGAACGCCAGACAGACACATAGACGGACACATGAACAAACACACATATTGCATAGTGGCAGTTGCATAAAAATATTAGTCAGTAGTTTTGGAATAATCTGAAACTGACTGAGAATAAGTAAAAAAAAGTCACATATCTCTTGTGGTGCAGAAAATATACTCACTCTATCTTGTTTGTATTTTCTAGATTCTGTATACACGGCTATGTCTAATTTAAAGTCGATTCTCTCTCTCTCTCGCTCTCTCTCAGTCTCTTCATGTGTCAGAAGGATATTGCTATTTTACCCAAAGATTTCATGGACGAAAGGGTCCAAATCAGTTTGCTCTCCTGGCAAACAAATCAATTTTTATAGACCTGAAAGTTGCTGGTCTCGAAACCCGTTAGAATACCTTTGAAGAAGCAGAGAAAAACACTCTAATCCATTCATTTTTAGCTCATCGGACTGGTATTGACAAGCACAGAGCACACGATATATAAAAAGCTGTGAGTTATTCATTAGATATGAATAGCCCTGCTCTACTTTTCACCTGAAACCAAGAATAAGAAGCATTTTTCTATTTCAGGTGGTGTACGGACAGTGTGCTTTTTATACTTGAAAAAAAGATACATGTCTATGAATATATAGAGCACTGTGCAAAAATGTATAAGGCACCCTTGATTTTATTTATCTACTTATTTTTACAAATTTTGTTATACATGTTTATTTTGTAAATTCTGCCTCAGTGAGTCACAGAAGCACTGAATAGTTCCAAACTTTACTGCACTAACACAAACATTAAAGGATTTTTTCGTATGTCGGTAAAAAAAATAACTAATTATGTGACCAAATAATTTTTTTACTGCTTTTTTTTTAGGTTTTGTTTATTTAGAAACATTTAATTGAATTATTTTGAAGGTATCTTTCCTTCAAACCTAAGACTGTTGCACAGTACTGTTCGTATATTGCATACATGTTTGTAGCATATTGTTACTGTAATAGTCTGATTTACTTTTTGAAATTTAACAGAGTTTAATATATGTACTGTCAATCAGCCATAACATTAACACCACAAAACATTATAGCATACGTATATTGATTATTGAGAACGGTATGAATAATTATGGACATGCCACTTTTTGTTCAAATGTAAATAAAAGATGAGTAATACATTTTTCTACAATCAAAAAAAACAAAAGAAACATGCTTAAGTCAGAATTTGCCAGGGGCATGAATAATTTCTGGCTTGATTGTATACAGTATAAATATACTACTGCTCAAAAGTTTGGGATGCAAATCTCTTTGTTTTTATCTAGTGATTTATTTTCTGCATCCTACAACAATACTGGTGATTTCAAACCCAACACATATGGTTATTTATTAGGTAATGAGATAATTATGTAACACCAACAACAACAGTTAGTTGTTATTTTAAGACACAGAGGTCAGCCTTTCTGGAATAGTTCTTGCAAGAACAGTATTGTCAAGTGCATTTGCAAAATCCATCAAGCACCGTGATGAAACTGGCTCTCATGAAGGCCTACACAGGAAAACAAGACTAAAACTTACCTCTGCCGCAAAGGAGAAGTTCATTTAGAGTTCAGCCTCAAAAATCTCAAAAGAGCGTATGTAGCAGATACATCTCAACATTAACTGTTCAAAGGAGATAACTGCATATTTTGGACGCCTTCAGCATTGCTTTACAATGTAGGATATGTAACAATTAACATTAACATTGATTATCAATTATATACCAGTAAAAATGGTGACTGGGTTATTGGCACTCAAGGCTCACGCATGCCCACGGGGACCAAAGCCAATGCAGCACAAAAGCCAATGCAGCACAACTCATCAAAAAAGGTCAATGATGGCCAGTATAGACAGACAAGAGGACACCCAATGCACCACAGCCCAATACACAGGGCCCAGCAGGCAAACAGCACAAGGCCACCAACCCAGCATCAAAACTTCCTCAGATCCCAATCTGATCGATCACCCATGGGATATGCCAGAAAAAGTCAGCTCCATATCCCCAGAGGTCTTGAGGGGCCAGAGCTTCCCAGGTGGAACAAGGGGACACCACACAATACTGGGAATAATGTTTTGCATTGTAATGTTATGCCTGATCAGAGCAAACAAAATATTTATTTTATTGCTTCATATTTAAACAAAGTATAATCCTTTGTTTCAAACTAAACCATTACAGTATAATATCTAACCTCATCTTTCATCTAATTTGATCTATTTCTTTTGTTATTAAAAAAATCCAAAACCACATCTTGATCTCTGATTAGATTATATTCATTACATTATTTCCCCTGACATCAGAGTTCATCACCGAGCTAGAACTTCATCAGAGCGCTATGTGCTGGCGCTCTCAGCAGGGTCTGGCTTTGTTCATTGCAGTGCTTCCAGTACATTAGAATGTCAGGAGGCAGGAAATCTGCATTGATGCCCCTGACTGTGTGTTCTAACTACTTCACAAAATTTGAGTAATGAGGACGCAGCAGCACTGATCAAAGACACCACGGCCTCTCCTAAAACTCCATGATTCTATATTAAATGTAGAAATGCATCTATATTGTTCATCACTTCTGGTAAAACTCAATAAGAGTATTAAATATCTCATTGCAGGATTGTGCGGTTAGTTTATTTTAATGCAAACTGTTTTCAATGGATAGCACAGCCTGTGTGAAAGTCTCCACTGAAGCCCTTTAAATGCCACTGAAGCCTGGTTTCTTTGGGGTCTTAAGGCATACAGCATTTTACAGGAGAAAAGATTAACTTATTGGACAATAGGCTTTTAATCTGTCATTTTAATAACTCATTTTGCTTCCCTGGAAGTCAAAGTGAGTGTGTGGGCGAGTATTGCATAGAAAAATAACTTGTATGGAGCAGGGCATGCTTCAAATATTTCTTCTATTTTTTTTAATCCAAATGCACGACTCCTTCTTATGATGATTGGGATTAATGTTGTACAGTAACTTGTAATGTAATATTATTTAAAATTGACAGTTTAGGTTGTCAGGTGAAATAAAAATACTTAATAAAATCAAACTGGAGTCAGAGGAGTGTATGAAACAATGGAAGCGTAACATAGTGTAACAACAGTCTTATACATCTGGCATTGTAATATTTTTAATCTTTTAATTTACAGTACTTATTTTAGTCACTGTTCATGTAATGGGCAGCACGGTGGTTTAGGGATTAGCGTTGTCGTCTTGCACCCCCAGGGTCCGGGTTCGATTCTCGGACAGAAGTTCCTGCCTCTGTGTGCATGGAGTTTGCATGTTCTCCCCGTGCTTGGTGGGTGTTCCCCGGGTACTCCGGTTTCCTCCCACAGTCCAAAGACATGCAGATTAGGCTGATTGGTGTTCCTAAATTGCCCATAGTGTGTGAAAGAGTGTGTGAGTGTGTGTGCCCTGATGTTATGGTTGGATTGGCACCCTGTCCAGAGTGTACATCACCTCATGCCCTAAGTCTCCTGGAATAGGCTCCATGCCCTCATGACACTGTGTACAGGATGAAGCGGTATAGACGATGAGTGAGTGACTGACAGTTAGTTTATTGTAATGACAGCATTACAGATAGAGCTTCACATCGCCACAAAGATAAATATCAGTACTATCCATCTGCAAGAATATTCCCAGGTTTTATACTCAGATGAGAAAATTATAGAACATACTGTACATGTTTCATTTTTTTTCTTTATGATTTAAAGAAAAATGCAGATCAGCAGATCCCTTAAATTTTTTTAATGGCTCGAAGTAGCCTTTTATCTTAGGTTACTGATGTTTCCTGTGGGGCCAATAGGAGTTCAAGGGCAAGCATCATGGAATGCTAGAGCTTCTTGGTTCATCTTTAAACATTTTACCTACGTGTGCCAGTGTTGTGCTGAGAAATGGCTGCTTGATTCCATTACACTTTCATTACAGCTGTAGTTAATGGCTGTGTCACAGTCTATTAGCTGCATTCATCTTTCCTGTGATGTACCACAAGACACCAGGGCACAGCGCAAAGACAAATAGCTTTGACTCGGGGCAACAGCATTACACTTCAAAAAAAATTACATAGCAGGACAGCCTTGGTGTTTCACTATCCACAGAGAGATATTTTTCAGTTCGGTGTCGCAGCACCAGCCATGACCAAAATATTACAATATGAATGTTCAAAGTTAAAAACAATACGGCAGAACAGAGAGGAGCACAGATTAAACACAACGGCCCTGGGGCTCGTCTGCTTTGGTTTTAATCTCCCTGGTTTGTATTGCGCCTTCACACATTCTTTTCTAAAGGGCTCCTGTGGTTTTCCAGTTGCCAACACTAATCTGTTTAAAAATGCTTTTAGAGGCCCCATCATTGCTATATCCTTTCACAATTTATGAGCTGCTGATCAATAAACAATGGAGCATCAACATGACGGATGGTAATCAGTAAACCGCCAGGGACTGACATGAAAGAAAAATGCTGAGACGATCCTTTTCCATGAAACAGATATCACTCAAGCGGCTGTTATAACTTCATATCAAGATCTATAATTTACAAGCGCCATGAAAGCTGATATTGCGAGGAAGCTCCATCGCGCCATTAGCGCTCAATGCAACACACCGTCCTGCTCAGTGTACACAAACACTTTAGATGACACTCATGGAACAACAAGCTGCAGCAGAGACGCTTCATCACCCCATGAGTTGCAGTAGCCAGAAAATTACATTGTCACTTAAACATTAATGAAGACGAGTGCTCAACCCTGGTTTGATCTCATTTAATTAATATTTATTCCCTGTCAGACCTCATTACAGGCTATATTAAGTTGTATCTTCTACCGATGTACCGCTGACCCCAGCCAGGAGGCAACATTAAAATTTATCCGCACTTTTGTACTGTATTCATAAAACATCAAAATACAAACAAGCAAACGGGACCAATTAAAGGAGTTGTAGTAAAGATTTCCTCAAATGTTCAATGGCATTCTGTGCACAATGTAAAGCCATTTGTTTTAAGTGCTAACCACTGTAATAAATCATAACATGCATAACTTGATTACATTTGTTAGAATGATTAGTCACCCTGCTGCAATGAATACTGCAATGCTGTAAGCGCAGCTTTCTAAAAATATCTGGGGTGAAATCTCAGCAATTCCTGCAGTTTAACTGCTTATTCTAGCGAATCTTTCACAAACACATTTACAATATTTTGCATTCCTCATATTCACAGAATACACACACCGTAGAAGAATGCTGTTCGTTTATAGCATTTATTCTCATAACGATTTATTAATTTACAGGATTTTAAATGATGACTCGGTTAAAGCAGAAAAACAATGAAGCGCAATGCATAGTGAGATTATTCTAAACATTCTAAACAGTCTGCCTTTTTGTTAGAATATGCTGTTCAGTATTTTACATGAACAAAGAGCGTCTTCAAGTTTAAGGTTTATGTACTAATAAAAACACCTAAAAGCAGTTTAACAGCAAGTTGATGTTGCTGAAGTGGTGGCACAGTGATTAAATCATCGCACTACAGGTTGTTACATTATGACTTTAAATCTCAGTACTGCGCACATAAATGGTTGTGTGTTTTCACATTTACATTATGGCATTAGGAAGACGCCCTTATAAGGAAACACCAATCAGCCTACATCATTTTTTCGGAATGTGGGATGGGACTAGAGTACTGGAGGAAAATGGCCCTCAATACCACACACACAGACCTGTGATGAGATTTGAACCCCCAGTGCTGGAGACGCAAGACGACGGGGATAACCACTAAGTCACTGTGCCATCTTGCAGTGTCTAATATTTTGTCTGTGAACCATTCTCAATCATCCAGGTGAGGTTATCTGGAACTGGCCAGTCTAATTTTTTATTTTAATTTACCAGTACATATATTAATGCAAAAACAGTAATATGTTATATACATTAACAGTAAGTGGCTGATTCATTGAATCATGTATAGTAGAATATGAAAAACCCTACAATGTGCAGAACAGGATCCATTTCAGAACCAGCGTTGTGACCTGAAACGAGCATTTCTTCAGCCTTCATTAAATATAGTGTAGTACAGTATGTACACATCATACCCTGCTTCTAAAAGCTAAAAGAGATTTACAAGGTTTGGGGATATTTACTTATTTACTACAGAGGCTTAATATATGCAGGCTGTGATTTAGCTAACATGAGCTGTTTCTCCGAATATTCGAGCTCATTTAGCACATTTGACACCATTTCTGTGTACAGTAATTCAGCATATTTCACTCGCACACATGTTAATAGGTCTACCCATACACGCTTTGATGCTGTTTTCAAACTGGTTTCTTGAATTATTGTTTATAGTCAAAATTTTATTGAGCCTTTGAGGCACCGTGTTCTCAGTACAGTAAGAGAGTTGATCCCAAAGCAAGCTCATTACTTTATCAGCCATCTATTTCAGAGAGCAAGCCTGAGTCATTGGGAAAATATCTCGCTGTATCAGGATAAGCCCTAGAAATTACAAGTGTTAATGACCAAGGTAAATATGTGCAGTGCTATGAGAGCTGCACACTAGATTTTATTGAGTAATGCCACCATGTGGTTTGTGGAAAGATCTGAAAGACCCGCACACATCTTTCAAACATGATGCGACATGCACAGGCGTTCAAGCTCTGAAAACATGAATTAACAATTTTAAGGACCGTCTGCCAAAAATTCAATTACAGACAGTATTGAGACATGAGTTTTTTGTACACTGAGTGTAAAAGCATATTTTAACCAATTCCAATGTAACTACATACATTTCAGATTAATTTCGGTATAGCAATCAATAAATAATTAATAATTCATGAAATATTCAAGAATTATTTAATATGACTTTTAATTCATTACAGTTCATGTACAATATGGTTTAAGATAAAGAACAGAATGATATGCACTTTTAAGGGTTACTATAGTACAGTTGGGTGCTATGGTTTTGATTCATTTTTTTACATATCTGCTCAATGCGTGCTAAAGCATTATAGGCACTAGGAGGTCCTTCCCACTCTCATCTTCCTGCCAGCCTGTACTCCCTGAGGTGTCGTGTTCTATTTCATGCTGTCATTGATGTAAGCTGGGAGGCCATGACACTTTGCTGGCATGACGGTGATCCTGCTGCCTCTCGGCAATATCCTATCATTCTTCCTTCCCCTCTCTAACCTGATACAACTCCACACAGTCATGGCAGAACATGCCGCAGAGCTATTCATTGTGCTCAGGGCTTCTCAAGCCATTGCTTAAGAAAAAGACATATCCACATCACTTGAGCGTTATTAGTTGTCCATTATTTGTGTGAGGAGAACCTGATTACCTAGCTCTGTATGTTGGTAGGGAGGGCATGTTTTTATGTCTTTGTGGGGACCAAATAGCTGACAGTATCTAACTTTTGACTTTTTTAAACTGAAGCATTGTTTTTTTAAAATGCCCATAAGATCTTGGGTAACTGAGGTTGAGCTTAGTGTGAGATTTGCACTTTCCAAAGTAAATTCTTGTCCTTGTTGCTTGGATTGCACCATCTTTTTGTTCTTTTACTGTGTATTTTTAACCTGAAACTGTCAATATACACCAAACAGCCTTAACATTAACACATTAACACCGATGATCATTTAGATACCAGTAAACTGGTCACAGGATCATGGGCACCCAAGGCTCGTTTAAACCTGAGGGGAGCAAAGGCAAGTCCATCTGGTCCAATCTCACTGGAAAAAGCCAGTGCAGCACAACTCACCAAAAAAAAAAAAGTCAATGTTTGAGAAGTTAGAAAGGTATAGGGACACCCAGTGCACCACAGCCCACCACACACGAGCCGGACAGGCAAAGAGCCCAAGCCTGCCAACCCGGCTTCCGAAAATTCTCAGATCCCAATCCAATCCTTCACCCATGGAATGCACATGACAAACTAGTCTGATCCACAGAGGCCCCATCCCGCAACTTTCAGCACCGAAGGGATGTGCTGCCAAAATCTTGGTGTTAAACACCACAGCACACCTCCCAGAGGTCTTGTGGAGGGGCCGGAGCTGCCCAGACAGCACAGTGGGAATCTACACAATACCGGGTATAATGCTTTGCATTTTAATGTTATAGCTGATCAGTATAGTATATCTTTAAAATGTAGTAGATTAAGATCTACTACAATCTAATAAGATTAAGGAGACAATGATATAAATTATATACAAAGTCACAATACAATATAAACATAAAATTATAAAGAATTATTTTGTAAAAATATGAAACCAGTGCAATGATTTGTGATAAAGTGACTGTCATCAGTGAATTTGCCTGTCATTGTCGGTCAAGATACATGTGTTTATCCGTGTGTGTTTGTGTGTATGTGTTTCCATCCACTTGCCATCACTTCTCCTCCAGCCGATAATCAAAGTCATAATTTGACACAATGAAAGAAAACACACAAAAAAGGAACAGATCTCCCAGAAGCCATTTATATCTTTAGGCCATGAAAAAATGACACGGCAGAATTGAAGAGGGAGTTGACTGTCCCAATTCCAATGATTCCATCTTAGAACTGTACAATGTAGCGCGGAACCAGCAAGTTCAATTATTTGGCGTTCCCCCAGATCTGATGGGACTAGGCATATGTGCACAGAGGCGATAGATTGAAAACAATCTGGGCTTTAATCTGCGGGGCTATCAGAACCATGATCAGTAATTACTACTGACTGTCAATTTAGCACTTGCTCACAGGTCCAGGCTGAAATCCAGTGCTTCTCTCTCTCTCTCTCACACACACACACACACACACACACACACACACACACACACACACACACACACACACACACACACAAACAAGCCTTGCATCATTAGAAAGGATACAGGTTGAACTCTTTTCAATATTTAATTTATGCCCCTTTCGCGAATGATTAAAGTTTGTCTATAATTCCAAAATAAATTTTTCTCCGTGTGTCACAAGGAGAAAATTAATTAACCAAATAAACATGAACATTTAATGAAATCAGTTTATGAGCTAAATAGCAGACCACTCACAGCAGGAAGGTCGCTAACATGAGGCCGTTTACAAATTCGCTGTTCACTTTGCGGTGCTGAAAAACAACATACTCTCTCTCTCCCCCTCTTTCTCTCTCTCTCACTCTCACTCTCTCTCTTTCTCTCTTTAGGTCTCTCTACATACTTAACTTTAAGGTAATAAAATCTGTGCTTTTCCCCTCACCTGCTGACTCTCAAACTTCCACGTGCTGTCCGGTAGTGACGCATCGAGTACGCTTAGAGTGTTTGTAAAGTCTGTGGTGCTGCTGGGCTTAACGAGGGTGAAATCACTGAATTCGGACATTGGAGAGAGATAGGAGCCGAACGACTGACTCTGAGACATCATGTCTCCTCCCAGCACCTCCACATATTTAATGGGTCCGTCAGTGTTGAGCTGGATCTGCAGGTTTCTGTTGTGGTTTTTAGACTCACCAT
Organism: Leiocassis micropogon; assembly: GCA_028565275.1. Lineage (NCBI taxonomy): Eukaryota > Metazoa > Chordata > Actinopteri > Siluriformes > Bagridae > Leiocassis > Leiocassis micropogon. Next base: position 16,380,872 of record JAOVVA010000054.1, read on the forward strand.
CGCTCCGTCTGATACAGCAAGTCGAGCTGCCTCTACTGCTTCGAGCGCATTTTATCAACAA
>JAOVVA010000054.1:16381032-16391837 GCA_028565275.1 Leiocassis micropogon
TTCAGCAAGATGTCCTCACCTATTGTTACACTGGAACATTTACACACACACACACACACACACACACACACACACACACACACACACACAAACGCACACACACAAACATACACACACACTAAGACCTATAACTTCAGCAAACTGTTTTCACCTACTCTAACACAGACACATTCACACGTTGACACGCACATGTGTGCACACACACACACACACACACACACACACACACACAGTTCTGGAGAAGGTGAAATGTCACTCACAGTTCATCTTTTGCTCTAGCTGATCTCTTACTAATAGTTTTATTGTTTTACATTATGATTCCTGCTTTGACCTGTTTATACATTTGGATTGTTCATTTCTCTCAGGATGTGACTCTATACATGACACGGTTCTTTCCTTTATCACATCCTCAGTGATTTAGCTCCCGGTTTCTTGGCACCACAGAAGAAACTGAGGCAGTCTGAGGCAGTTTTATCATGCACTGCATCATTGCAGTAACCTCTTATAACCCTGCCTTTACTTCTCATTTGATGGATTGATGTGATCATTTATCAATATGGTGTTGATCTCTCTTCTCTCCATAACCAGTATGTGCTAGAATTTGGCAGTATTACAAGTGATGTATCTGGGATTTTAGGTCAGTCTGTTTCTTGAATTGCTCTATCTTTCTTATCTATGGCAGAATAAACACCCTCCTGATTGAGCTTTTGGATTCAGCATGCTTCTCTCTGCTCTTTTTCAGGTTGGAATTTTCTCCACGATAAACTGCAGAAGCAATCTGATCGTGACCTGACATGACATGACAAACTGATTATGTGTTTTTCTGGTTTGTAATCTACTGACCATTAGAATGTTGGCTATGTAAAATTGACCTTATACATTATATGGACAAAAGTATTTGGCCAAACCTGCAATGACATTGTATCCAAATACATATACTGTACCTTAATATGGAGTTGGTCAACCTTTTGCAGTTATAACAGCTTCCATTCTTCTTGGCCTGCATTCTCCGTTCCATTTTATCCTAAAGGTGCTCGATAGCGTTGAGGTCCGGGCCAGTCAAGTTCTTCCACATCGATCTAATCAAACCATCTCACCAATCCAAAGTCATGTTGAAATAGAAAAGAGCCTTCCCCAAACTGCTGCCACAAAGTTAAAAGCATAGGTTTGTCCAAGATTTCTTGATATGCTGAAGCCCCCAACTGGGGATAAGGGGTCTGATTAAAACACCTGAATTCAATAACACTTTTGTCTATTTATACTTTTATGTATCTGTTTTGGTGTCCATACATCGATTTGTACCCCCGTTATGCATTAAAATGTGTGACTGAGAAACTTACCATTATTATTCAGACACTTTCAAAGGACAATATTGTTTCATGATCAACGCCAATTTTGGCCGGTTCCCGAACTGGCACTAATCCCACTCAATATCATTTGATCATTGATTACATAACGCGTATGTTTACATTACCAGGTCTCTTCTACATGACAGAGTAAAAAATATATATATATATATCCTGTCTAGTTAAGCCATCGCGTCACAGGGCTGAGGTGCGCTCTAGGGCTTTTTAATTTCAGTAGACATATTTAAACCTTTCAGGTTTGGTCACACTTGGCTACATGCAAGGCCACCAAGCATTTTATCTCTCAAATTCAAGGTGACTGTGTTCATGATGTTCTTGCATATTTTTCACAGTTCATACCTGCAACTACTGTATGAAAAGACAGTTGCCCTGATGATTGGTCCTGGAGTGTGCAGAATGGGTCCAGTCAAAACAACAGTATAGATCTTACTGTGTCTATCAAGCAATATCTCTCCACACTCCCCACGGATTCCTCTGCCTCCTCAATAATTGACCTCTAAACAATATTTATAAAAAAATTTCTCTCATCCGTTCTTAACTCAAAGTTGAGAATCTGCTCTGATTCTTTCGATTTAAGGTTTCACTTGCATCATTGTTCAGGTCTCCCCTTTCTCAAACAGAGAGGTCCTTCTTATAGTGGTAGCAGTTTGTGAATGTGTCATTGTTAAACTCTGACCATGGAGCAGGCTTTTTTGGTTCCCTGAGTGGTGCTAGTGCTTAATTTGCTTAATTAAACACTCATAAGATAACATTTCACTTCACTCCCTATGACAGTGTGCACAGTATCAGATAACTTTTGCATGTCCATACTGCCATATTTTTATATTACAAGGTAGTTACTCAACCAGTTTCTCACTAATTACAGAACATTGCCGTTTGTAAACTGACAAGACCAAAGTATCTTTCCGCCCCTGTTGCTACAGTATAAGAAAAGTCAAACTTATTTTGCTAAATTTTCATTTTCCACCTCTTTAGCATTTGTTTCCCTCTACTTCCACTATCTCACCATGTGTGTCACTGTGCTTTCTGCTTTTTTCTCTCCCTTTGTTCACTTAAAGAAGCTGAGGCTCTCGATCATTAGCGTTCTCTTAATGTCTCACTTTCTAATGGGGGATGTTGCAATTGTGGAGGCCCAGATAATTAGAGTTGGTTCCTGTTGTCTTTTAAATGACACCATGGATATGTATTTAATCAGGGGTTTTTAATCACTTAAGATTCACATTTTTTAACACTTACAGTACACTGCTATTCTCTGAACACCAAAAAAAACCCTTAATGACAGATTTGATATTATAATTTTGGCACAGGCATCTGCTTGAATAGAAAATTAACCGCTTAATTAAAACTGCCATTCTGTCCTCTATATCCTTAAGATGCGGGAGGGACTCCATACGGTCCTTTTTAATATGCATAATTATTTATTGCACTAAAACTTGGTGGAACTGCATCCATTGCAAATTAAGGAATTGTCCAGTTATTTCTAGGTGCGGCATTATGATAGACCCTGAATCCTGCTGAGTGTTAGTCTGTAATGTGTTTTTGCATTCAGCCATTGTCTATACAGTTTATGCTGTTTAGGGTCGCTGGGAGCCTGGAGCCTATCTCAGGGATCTTACTGCACAAGGCGGAGTACACCCTGGATGGGGTGCCAACCCATCACAGAACACAAGCATATCTCCAATTTCATATCTACATAGAAACAGCATAAATAAACTGTATCAGTCAGGATTTAAGCCTCATCATTGCACTCCGCACTACATATACATTCACCTGTACATTATATACATTGTGTGACCATGACCATGTCCGTTATCTCATACTCTTCTCCCTCTCCCTCTCTCTTTTTCCCTCTCCCTGTCTCTCCGCTATACATGTCGCTCCTGAGCTGCCAGTGATCCAGACCCCCTCTGCCCTCTGGACCTGTCTGAGTTGTCCTGGTGTGCCGCTTCTGGTTGGAGATCTCATCGCATGGAAGCCCCGTGTGGTCTGCTTGGGATGCGTGTGGTAACTGGGGGAGATTCCACTTTACCATGAAGACGGCCCTGGCCTCGGCAGATGCTGACAGCTCGTCTCTGAGCCTCCTAAAACACAGTATGACTGCAGATCAATCCCTGTTATCCATTATCACCCAAATGAGTCTGGTTCCTCTCAAGGTTTCTTCCTATTACCATCTCAGGGAGTTTTTCCTTGCCACTGTCGCCGTCGCCCTCGGATGGTCATCAGGGACAATCTTATCATTTTGATTCATACAAATTCACCTTTCATACAAACTTAAATAATTCTTTTGATTATGTAAAGCTGCTTTGCGACAATGTCAATTGTTGAACGACCCCATACAAATAAAAAAAAATAATTAAACAAGCACTCACACTGCAATCATACACTATGGGAAACCTGGAGATTCAAATCAATATATATCAAATGTCTTTGGACTGTGAGAAGAAACCAGAGTTCCCAGAGGAAACCACCCCCCAAGCACAGGAAGAACATGCAAACTCCAAACACAGAGTGATGGTGGCAAGATTTAAACCCCTATCCCTGGAGGTGCCGGTGCCAACCACTAAGCCACAGAGCCTCCATGAAGTACTTCAAATAAACTAATAGGTTTGAGTGATATGTCTCTCCTATACTTATCCATATATTAGGAAGTGATTCCTGGTTGGTTTGGCTGTCGCTTGGGTCTCAAAACGTATTTGCAGATTGCCTACTCTTGATGACAGAGAAAAAAAATAAATGAAAGGGCTCATGTGAAGTTCTTCCAGGAGAGAAATCTCATTCGACAAAACCTCTGTATAACCAATACACAGATGATAAAGGCAAACTGATGAGTAACCTTTCTCTGATTGTCCAACAGCCCTTTTACATGGTGTAAAATCACAAATAACAGAACACAGGGACTCCAGATATCAATTCTCTAGAATTAAACCGCATCATCATCAACTTTTTATTTTTAAATATACTTGTTATTAATATATTTTTAATTGCACTCATTACTTGTTGTGCTTTTTTTCCACAGCTGTGCGCGTAAAACATATTTTGTTTTGTGTTTGTAAGTGCGTGTGTACAGCGCGCGTGTACTATTTATTATAACACACGTGTGTGCATGTGTAAAGCAAAAGAAAGTCTCATTAGAGAGGTTAAAGATCCATTTTCTCCCTCTCTGATTCAGCCTGCCGTTATGTGTATGTGCGCGTAATTTGATTCCGTGCCTCTTCACACACACACACTCTCGCCTTTACACCCCCACCCCCTCCTTTCGGCTTCACACACACACTTTCTGCTCTACACAGAAACTCCGCTCTTTCGCGATTCTTTTCAAAGGTAAAGTGCCGGTTCATTTGTTTGTATGTTTTACTTTACCACAGTGATTCCGTTAGTATCCGCTCACGCAAGTGTTATTAGCGATGCTCCTTGCTAATTTTTCTGACAAAACAAATGTGTGTGTGTGTGTGTGTTTGTGAGAAATTTAAATAAGAGAGGAGAAAGGTTTACTGTGTAAGATGAGAAGAGGGAGACGGGAGAGGCTGATTCCTCCTCTCCGCTTACTTTAGATTCACACACATCTTTATTTATTTTTTTGGGCTGTGGAACAAATAATTTGAGTTTCCATTATTTCTCATGGGGAGATTTGCTTTGATTTACGAGTGTGTTGGAATACGAGCCCACTATCCGACTAATAGACTTATGAACAGGGAACTAGTACATTATTCTCTCTCTTATTAATATCATTTTATACTTGTATTATGTTTTTCAGTTTGTACTTGTTGAGGCAACATTGTGGCATAGAGGTTAGCACTGGCCTCACACTTCCAGGGTCAACACCCTGGACACTGTCTGCATGGAGTTTTCATGTTCTACCCATGGTTGGTGGAAAGACTTTCAGATTAGGCCAAATTGGCATTTACAAATTGCCACTAAAATGTGTGTGTTTGTGCTTGTGCCACCTAGTGCCCTGAGTCTCCTGTGATAGTGCTCCAGGCCTCCCACGACCCTGTACAGCATAGGCAGTGTAGAGAATGAGTGAGAGAATGAGGGAATGGACTTGTTGATATTCTGCACACATACAGTATTTAGCTCTGGATTTAGTCTCTAATACATTTTTGATGTTGCAGTGACCCTGTATGTGATACGATGTTTTCCTTTTATCATGTTCTCAAGGTTTTAGAGTCTGATTTATCATCATAAAAGTAACTGGTTTAAGGCAGTTTGATCGTGCACATGTTGTTCAGTAACCTCATACAATCCTGTTTTTATTTATTTGATTGATGTGATCATGACCAATTAGGTCTTCGAATTCTGCAGTATTTAAAGTGATGGTACTGTACCTGTGATTTGGGGTTAGTCTGTTACTAGAATTGATCTTGTAACAAATTCAATTAGAGGACATAGTCTTTCTTTTCTATGATAGACACCTTTTTTGACCTTCTGGACCGGATCATGTATCTCTGAGTTTTTCTTTGCAGTGAAATTTTCTCCACCAGGTTTTCCTTTCCATTATTTACTGCATCAGTTAACATGAACTTCAGCATTAATAAACCATAAGTAATGTTGACAAAGCAAGTTAATATTAATGTTCATTTTTGGTTTGTTAAAAGGTCAACAAAATACAAACTTGTTCAAACATTTAGTCCATGTCTAATAAGAAGTGCACATTAATTAGACATTAATTAGAAAAAGAAAATACTGAACCTTCATCTCCAAGTCTAAATAATGGACCGTTTTTCAATCTTTTGTGTAACGACTGTGTTAAGTAAAAAATAATGCACAATAAGGTGTGCTGTAATAGGAAAATAATCAATAACATAGAGGGGGTAATGAAAACTGGAATGTCATTACTAATACAAAAATATTATTTTGCTGTATTAGCATGTCTCAAGGTTGATTTATTGTTCTTATACCACAGCAACTTGCCAATGGGTAACTTATAGCAGCTACTATAATATATAAACATTGATTGAGTTTACTCATCATCCTTTCCATAACTTGTTTTGTGATATTATATAACAGAAAGGTAACGTCTTCATATCAATGATTGCTTGTTTTTATTTGTTAAATAATGGCACATTTATAATTTGTTTATCATAAGGATTAGTACATGTTATATGACTAACTACACTGCTGTAATGTGAAGGTAAAAGAGTCCACACACAATTACTGGAAGCAATGTAACCAAACAGAGCACGTTGTATGCAAATAGGTATTTTTGTTATTTATGTTGTATTTTGTTTGACTTCAGAATAAGATCAGAAACAGTTATGATTAATTATTTTAAAATGATATAAGTGTTAAGCCATTTATGACGAGTTTGTTCGGTATTGCTTTAATTATTGCTTTCCATTGTTAGCAAGAAAGGTCGTGTAGCGTGGTAATAAATGTGTATTTACTTTTAAAAGTCATAGCCCACACTGTTCCTCCTGCTTCCTTCTCTGGGGTTTTCATTGATTTATCGACACTGACAACTGTATTACTGCTTTTAATTAACACTTGACTAGAGTCTCCAGGTGCAATCTACCAATCACGCACAGAGAATGAGGTAATTTTTTCTACAGTAAGCTGACATGTTGATTAATTTGACAATTGTCCCCAGTGTCAAGTGTAAAGCCCAGGAAGATAAGAATTTTATTTGCGGATGGTTATATGGCTCTGACCCTGCAGCAAGAACGTACTGTACATATTAAAAAGTTTCCTTCCCTCTGAACTATTATAATATGCTACCTCAGAGCCTGAAATGACACTAAGGCCTGCATCAAATAAAATCCACAGCTTCTGGCCTCTGCATGTTGAGTTCACTTTGCTTTTCTGAGTGAAGAGAAATACAAGAGTGGTTCAGGATTTGACTCAGCCTTAGAGCTGTCATATTCAAATTTCAAGTTTGATCTTCAGTCTGCATCACAATGCAGTGGGAAATAAATCCACCATGCGTTAAGGGCCAATTTGAGGAGTTTGAGGTTCAGAGCCTGTTTGAAGTAGGAAATGCTCATAGCCAGAGAAAACACAATAAGTAAGAAGGTGTCTCCAGGGTGGCTATGCACTTCAAATCAATGTCCATAGTGTATGTGTGTCTCAGCATATACTGTATATGTGATGTACCCTGATGCGGCCATCACTCGGGAACAGAGTAAATATGGACTCATCAGATCACATGATGTTTTTCTTTCCTGATTAGCCTCACTGATAAGTGGTTTTCTTAAGGGTCCACATCTGTTTAGTCCCAATCCCTTAAGTTCTTTTCGCATTCCGTGTGTGGAAATGCTCTTACTTTTAGTATTAAACATAGCTGTAAGTTATACTGTTTTTTAAATGTATTTATTTTTTGACGATTTGAATTCACTAAGCATTTAAATGATCTTCTATCACATTCATTCAGGAACATTGTCTGCTCAACCAATAATTTGACCTTTCTGAAACAGAGTAACATCTTTACCATGTCTACAAGATATGCCTTCTGACATGGTTGTTTAAGAAATGAAAGGCTACTCAGTGCACCAGTTAAGGTTAAATAACTGAACCATCTTAATCTCTTAACCTATTTGCTCAGCTAAATCCAGGAGGTGGCCAGTAGTGTATGTATACTAACAGTCAAAAGTATGGACACACCTTCATCCTCAGTGGTTTTTTCTTAATTATTTTATTTTTTACAACATTGCACATTGATACTGAAAACATCCAAACTTTGAAGGAACACACATGGAATTATGTAGTAAATAAAAAAATAATAATTAAACAATCCAGAATATGTTTTATATTTTAGATCCAAAGCAACTTTTCTCTTTAATGATGGCTCGGCACACTCTTGGCGTTCTCTAACCAGATTCACAGAGTAGTCACCTGGAATAGCTTTCAGTTCACAGGTGTACCTTGTCAAGAATTAATATGTGACATTTCTTGCCTTCTTAATGTACTTTATATCATCAATTGTCTCGTGCAGAGGAAGGGTGGGTACAGAGTCAAATAGCCCTATTAATGCTAGAACAACTTCTGTACAAATTCATATTATGGCATGAGAAAATACCTTCCATCATTACTTTAAGAAATGAAGGTCAGTCAATCCGAAAAATATCAATTATCACCAATACCATCAAATGATATGATGGAACCTGCTCTTATCCCAGGACAGGACGACTAAGAGCCACCACCAATAGGTTTATTTAAATGAGCAACCTCAGAAACCACAGATTTAAGCACCTCAGATTAGAGACCACATAAATACTTCTTAGAGTTCAAGCGGCAGACAAATTTTCAAAACTCACTGTTCAGAGGATACTGCCGTGTCAGGCCTTCATGCGCAAAGAAACCATCACTTAAAAAACAACAACAAGCAAGCAGAAGAGACTTGCTTGGGCCAAGAAACACAAGGAGTTGATGTCAGATCAGTGAAAAACTGTCTTTTGGTCTGATGAGTCCAAATTTGACATTTTTGGGTTCTAACCGCCATGTCTTTGTTTGACACAGAGAGTGTGAACAAATGATTCCTAACTGTATGGTTCCCACGAAATAGACAAAAAGGAGGTGTGGTAGCTGCAAAAAGCACTAACAGAGGCTCGTACGATGCTCACAGTTTCAGTATTTTCTGGGAGAAGAAGCATTGGACAGGAGAGTTAATGGTTGGGCTACCAGAATTGTAGATTTTATGCCAAATTGGGCTAGATGAGAAGAAATACTCCATAGCTGCCAAAATCTTAATGCTGCACATAGTCAGAATTAAATCTAATAAACAGTTACATACAAAGTGAGAGCACAGACAGCATGTGTATGGAGTGCAGGACCATTTGTACTGTAAAATATATTGAAAAGATGAGAGAAAGGGTACAGGGGGAAAAGGATTATTGAGCAGATTTTATCTCCAAACCAGAAACACTTGTGTACCACACTGACCTTGTCTCCCACGCAACTGCTGTGAAAAAGAATCAAAAATGTGTCTGCAGTTCTTTTAGATTATTTTTAGGGTTTTTTTGTGCTGTTTTGGAGATTTTGCAGATACACACTGCATCGAACCCTGCTCTCCAAATGTATGTCTAAAACCAATTAAAAGCCTCATTAATAATATTGTCTCCCCACTATACTCTATCGACACATGATTACATGTATGTTCTTTTTTTATTTACAATTTTTTCCCTAAAATTTACACTTGAAAATGGCTTGGAAACTGTGTATTTGTGTATTAGTGTTTGAGTATTATCTTCAGTGTGTTGAACAATTTTTATTATGTGGAAGAAAATAATTCCTGACTTATCACTTGTAATGTAAACCATGAAAACCTTTTCTTTTACTTGGCTTCATGTCTAGTCAGATAGTCATATGCATTTGTAATATTTATAGACTACCATTAATCATTAGTTTGTCTTCACCACATATCCAACAAGGTAAATGAAAGTCCACTATCAGCATGGTCCAGCCACTCCACTGTGTTTCCTAATCAATGCCTGAATTATAGGATGTTGTCTCAGTGGAAATCAGGGTTGGTGAGGCTACGGTAGGAGCAGTGAAGGATACAGTAAGGGCAATTGGTGAATTAATCAGTAGGCTGCAGACATTTTCATACACGGACTCTAAATAAAACCATTCTAAGGCCTAACTGACAAGCAGTATATGACAAGCTGGTTTAGACCACTTTCAGCCTCTGATAATGAATCATTCTCTCGTCCATTTTGCCTTGCAAAAGTTCAGTAATGATGTGAACACACTGGCTTTTATGAGGCTTATGAAAATGAATGAAGCTTGAATAATGATTAATTCGACTTATCTCAATTTTTAGATTGCAAAGAATTTGAAATAAAGGTTCTATTAGCTACAACAAGCTTATATAAACTGCACTATTATTATGGTTAAAGGAAGCAAATATTAACCAATTAAAATAGATTTGATAACACTAAAAAAAACTTGATTAAAATGCATACTCATTAAAATTTTGAATTTATCATTCAATGATTCTTTTAAAAAGCCGTTATTTTATGTACATATTTTAAAATTCACAGCACAAAGGTTTTGCTAATATACAAGGTAGTTACATATAAGTCAAATAAACAAACATTCATTGATTCCAAAAAAAAGACACACCATTTACCATTTATTTGAACTTTAAGAGGTATTTAAAATAGAGCGAGATTAAGAGAGATTTAAAAGAGCTTGATTATGATTGTTTTGATTCTTTGTGTATTTTCATTATTTCCACACAATCCTGAGTAATTTAAATACACATAAAAGGACAAAGAATTCATGAATTATTGCAATCACATACTCGATTGAATTCAGCTTTACAACAAAAGTTTTGGATTGACAGGACCAGTTTGGGTTTTCTTCTCTACAATTAAGATGTTTGAATTTGAGTTTAACAGATCATTTCTTCACATATAGCTACATGTGTAAAAGCCTACCTATTATTTAAGTGAACAAAAATTTGGGACGGACAGGTGTTTCTTTTTGCCTAGGTGTGCGCAG
>JAOVVA010000054.1:16397764-16410766 GCA_028565275.1 Leiocassis micropogon
AAATAAATCACTAAACAAAAACAAAGAAATTTGCAAGTGACCCCAAACTTTTGAACGGTAGTGTATATACACATACATACATATAAGATGCATGATCTTACACTATTTCAGTGTGAATCGCAGCAAAAAGTATTTTGACAGGGAACGTCTGCCAAATGCACAGCTAACCTGAAACTATACAAGCCTTAGGCTGAAGTCCATAGAGTTCATTATTGGCAATATGTTGCGTATGGTGTCCATTTTTGACATCCTACAAATATGGTCCTTCATATTTTTATGATAAACCTGAAAAATTATATATTAAAATACACAGTAGCTGCTTGAGTATTGAGTTGGGAATTATATTTAACAGTCCTGTTCGGACAGCTCCATCACTATGAAAACTACTACATTATTATAATAACTAGTCTCATCGAGGTAGTGGGGCAGGGGAAGAAAAAAAAACTGTGCCACACACTATGAGCACACTGATATTTTCAAATTGGGTTCAAAACCTTTTTTTTCTCAGGTGACAGTATATTTATCCAAAGCATTCTGGTGAGCTAGAGTCTGTCTGATAATTCAGCTCAAGATGGTTTTAGGTGACAAATATGCAAACGATGATAAACCATACCACACCAGTAAAGGCAAAACATTCACACATTACCTGCACCAGCACATTCCACCAAACTCAGGGGGGAAAAAATCATGAGCGATTATTTTGAGGTTCTCTCAGGTACTGACTGGCCTTCACCACTTCGCCTCCATCTGCCATGAGGTGTGATTGGCCGTGATCAGTTATCTCTCCTGAGGGCGAAAGGAGCCGTCTCCCTCCAGTGGAGGTGGAAATGAGCTGAACTTAAGATGCTTAGTGTGTCCAGTCACAACAGCAGCTCTTACACAGGGTAGCTTACCTTATGGGGAGGGAAAGCACATGTCGAGAAAGGATTTCATATGATAAAGATGGACACTCTAACAAGTGCAACTGATGGAATCAAATGAATTCAGCAGCACAATTATTTGAAAAAAAAAAACCCCAAAAGAAACAAAATGGCATTTTCTTTCTAGGGGGGGAAAAAAAGCTGAAGTTAAAGGCTGTTGAAAAAAACATTTACATGACTCCTTTTTGCAAACGAGATAGAATCCAATCTGAACACAAAGCTATTAAAGAAGCTGACAGCAATATAACTAGCAGAAAATGGTTTCCGCCAACTAAACAGGGGCAAGTGCATAATAGTTAAAAGACGAACAGCATGAAGTTGAAGTAACAGCTGTAGTACTTGGCAAATATGATTATGAGCATTGAAAAAGCACATTTCGGTGTGTCTATAACCAAGCCTGAGTAGTACAAACCTAGTTCTAGGATGTACATTTACCAATCACTTTATTACAGTATGTACCCTTGTTCAATCTCCACACACAACCACCACTATGGTATACAAAGAACGGTCTGAAAAGAATCCAGAAGAAAATATCCAGTGAGCAGCGGTTCCCTTGATGAAAATACCTTGTTGATGTCAGAGGCCAGAGGAGAATGACCTGACCGGTTTAAGCTGATAGAAAGGCAACAGTAAGTCAAATAACTCAAAAAAATCTCGTTAAAACCAAGGTAGTCTCTCTGAATGCCCAACACATCGAACCTTGAAGCAGATGGGCTACAGCAGCAGAAGACCACACCAGGTGCCACTCCAGTCATCTAATAAAAGCAAACTGGGGCTACTGTCTGCATGGGCTAACCAAAATTAGACAATAGACGTGTGGAAAAATTTGTCTGGCTTGCTGCAACATCCGAACAGTAGGATCAGAATTCGGTGTAAACAAACATGAAAGCATGGAGTCATCCTGCCTTTTATCACTGACTCAGGCTGGTGGTGTAATGGTGTGGGGGATTTTCTTGGCACACTTTGGGCCTAAGTACCTACTGAACATCATTGAGGTGCCACAGCCTATTTGAGTATTGCTGCTGAATATGTCCATCCCTTTATGATCACAGGATAACATGCCATGTCACAAAGCTAACATCATCTCTTGAACATGACATTGAGTTCACTGTATTCAAAAGGCCTCCACAGTCACCAGATCCGAATCCAGTAAAGCTCCTTTTGGATTAGGTGGAACGGCAGATTTGCATCAAAGATGTGCAGCTGTCAAATCTGCAGCCCTGTACTGTAGTTTGAAGCTACATAGTATCATGTCAATATGGACCAAAATCTGTAAGAAATGTTGCCAGTGTCTTGGTGAATATATGCCATAAAGAAATTAAGGCAGAATTAAGGCAAACAAAATCGAGTCCAACCACGTACTAGCAAGGTGCAGTACTGGCTAAAGCCAAGACGGCAATCATTCTATGTTCCTGCAAACAATTAATTGGAATAAATCATTATTAATTGGAATATTGCACACCTAATAACCGAGTATAACCTATATTCAGGTATGCTTAAATGCAGCTTTAGGTGACACAGACATGACCTGGCATGGTTCTGGCTATGCTATTGGTACACAGCAATATCTATAACACTTCTAATACAGTAATGCAAGTTACTATAAGGAACACAAGTCATACTGAAAACTCAGTCCATGGAGACACATGTCCACACATTCATTCTCACCTAGGGGAAAATTGTAGCACTATGTAATCTATTATTTCCTTTTTTTGTACAGTGAAAGGAACACGTAGAATCCAGAGTAAAGGCACATGTGAAACTCTGCACAACCAGAACCAGGATCGAACCAGGAAGCACTGAAGCTGTAAGGCAGCAACAATGCACCACCTTGCTGCCCTAAAAAGAGTCTAGTTAAAAGAAATCCATGAATCACAAACTAACTTTACGAAGCTGAGCTTTAGACTTCAGCCCCAAGGCTTCAAATCTTCACACTCCCCAGGACAGTGTGTAAGCTTATATAGAAGCTACCCTGTATTATCAAGAAGGAAACACTTTTTATATTATAATATGGGGAAACTGGCTAGTGTGAATTGGGAGGTGATACAAATATCTGTAAAGCTGCATAAAAAGATAACTCACATTACCGAGCTCATCTACTATGCTACTTCCTGAATAGGTTTATCTTATAAAACAGAGCACTCAGCAAAAAAATAAATAAATAAATAAAAAATTCTAGTTTTCAGATAAATGTGTCGTCGTCAGTTGAGGCACTGTGATCTATAATGGGCGATATTGGGCTTGACAAGCTGGAATCAAGCCAGTAGGGTTTAGTAACACAACCCACAAGTAACCCAGTTATCTATCCTGCCTGCTGTATCAGCAGTTCTAGATTCATACTGCAGAAGTGTTCCTGAAAAGTACCGTGCTGTGAAAAAAGTATTTGCCCCTTTTTATATATATAAATTATATAAATATATATTTTTTATATAATATATAGTTATATATATATATATATATTTTTTTTTTATATAATATACAGCATCAATATACTGCTATTTACTCAGGTTATCTTTATGTAATATTTAAATATGTTTGATGATCTCAATCATTTATGTGTGACAAATATGCGGGGAAAAAAATATGAAAGGACAAATACATTTTCTGTAGGGAAGAATCTGAGGGAGAATAGAATCCTACAATAAATTACTTCATCCATATAATGTAATCAGTAATGCCTAAAAAATGTTATGAAAAGTTTTGAAAAAGTTTATAGCCTGGGGGCCAAATTGTTCTAAGACTTCACAATTTGTGCTTGTATTCTCTCTTCTACACACTATGGATTTGCCCACTTATGTCCATCTTCATAACACTGTCTTCAGACCTGAATCCCTTGGCACACACCTAAATGAATTGGTGTGTGCACTCCGTTCAGGTGCTCTTCTCAGGCAATCCTCAGCCCAATCAGCCAGCTGTCAAGGTGAGACAGTTTTACATGGTGAAGCTCCAATGCCCTTGTCCAATTTCACTTTGGACTGAACCTGGGCTGAACGTGCCAATCCTCATATTACTAAACAAATTAAATCAGGGCATTGGGAGGAGGGCTGGGGGGAGTTGTCCTGTCAGACACACACCGCCTCTCCCTTCTCTGCCTGCTAAAAGATCAGGACACTTTGGAGAGGAGAGTGGTTAATTGATTTAGGATGTGGGAGGTGTGTCTGACAAGCACCCAAAGACACACTAATGAGGGAAACCAGCAGGCCAGAAAATTCTCCCAGTCCAGCACAGTGCGGGGGTGGGGGGAGAGGACTCGGGTTTATAATCAGGGTGAAAACGAAGTACGTCCAAACTCGTTCCTCCAGTTCGCTCACATTCAAAGTGAAAGTAATGATAAAATTATTACCCTCTGATGCAGTTAAATGGAAAAGTAAGTAGGCGTCAGACATATAAAACTAAGCTACATAAAATACAGAAAAGAATCATCTATAAGATCATTTAAAACCTAAAATGTTGAAGTATATTTATTTTATTCATAATACAACACAGTTCCCCAATAAGTTTTTTTTTTACTACTTTTTACTTTTAAGTCTATGTTCTAAACACTGTTACGGAAATGTGATTCCAGTAAAATAAATTCATTAATTTGCCAGCACCTGAGAAGGATTTTTCACACGCCATCGCAGTTGATAACAAATTCACACAGCTAGATAACAAATTCAGTAGGAGTTCAAGTTCTTACAAATTCTTTACATAGATAATGATCCCCTTTCAGAATTTCTCCAAAGACAAACCAAAGATTTACTGCAGGATCTCCCAAAAGTTTTCATGCATAAGGGGAATAAATACTTTTCAGCAAAATATCTTCCAAACTTTTTTTTATACTTAGTTTTATGTTAAACACGTTTTGCTGTTATTTTTTCCCCCCAGAGAGCTTTGAAGAATTCACGAGGAGCACATGACAGGCAGCAAGTGCCAGGAAAAGATAGAACACAAAGATAATTTGAAGGAACGCATTCAAGGTGTAATTACTCACATAACACTAGACATGTTATCACAAGTTCATCATGAGTGGGACACATGACTACGTGCATGTTTACAAAGAAATGGAGATCATGTACAAGATATTCCGTGAATAAAGATACATTTTGCTTAAATAAATAAAGAAAATGCTAATTTCAGTTCTACAGTAGGGGGCCGTTCACGCGCAAACACACATACACAATACCATAGTCAGTGCATGTGATTTTCTCAATTTGTTACAGTAGTTTAAAATCAGTAAGTGATTATGCCTAGGAATAATGCAGCTGGAATCTAATGACAATGCTTTATTTAAAAAAAAATAAAATAAAAAATAAAATTTGTTCTGCGGGTGCAAAATCTATAAATGTAAAAAAATAAAGTAAAATATATAAACCAAAAACAAACAGAATTCCCAGTTTTGAATGACGTACTTAATGTAGAAAAGTGTGGGTTGTGAGTGTTTTGCATGCATCAGTAGTGTTTTGCCAAAAGTGTGAGGATGAGAATGTTGTTTTAGTGTGTAAGCAATCAAAAGAAATAAGTGTGTAAGCAAAAAAAAATAATAATAAAATAAAATAAAATCCTGCTATGGTAAAGCTTTAAACCGGTTTGGTCTTTGGCAGTGTTCACATAGTGCTGTGAGATTTACATTAGTTCATCATGATAAACATAAAACCTGATGTGAACCTGATATTCTGAAATATTAAAGACCTAAAAAGTAGTAATTAAAGCTCATTGAAAATATTACTGACATTACAGTTATGGGTGACAAAACATTTTCTAAAAGGTTTATAAACAAAATTCCACACTATTAACAGACAGGGAAAATGTACACCATTCGCAAAATATTCTTTATAACAATTATACAGAATAATGTACATTTAAACAGGAAACATTAAACCCCAAAACATTCTATCCAATATTATGTAAGTTCACCTTTTGCCTCCAGGGCAACTCTGGCCTCATGGCACATGACTTCACAACACCTCTGTGACTGTCACTCCTGTTTGTCAATGGGACGTGACTGGCACTATCGTGGATCAGACTTTGTCCAGTACATTCCATGGGTGCTCGGTTCGACTGAGATCTGGGGAATTAGGAGACCAGATAAACAAGCTTGAACTCTTCGATTTTGATGCACTGAGCGTTCTGATACCTTTCCACTGTGGCCAGCAATTTGTGCTACACTGGCTTTTCTGTGGTATTGGACCAGATGGACCATCATTTAATCCCCAAAGAACTAAAGTCTTGGTTGCCCATTATCCTGTCACTAGTTTACTGGCATATACTATGACTGAGAATATAATTACTGTAGCGTTAGTGTTGTGGCTGATTGTGCGGTGTAATTGCATCATAACCTTATACCAAAAATCACAGTTAGGTGTTATTTTTAGCATAATATTGAGATTGATGTCCGTATGAAATCAAAAATATGCATCGACATGCCTTGTCTAATTTACAGGAATACACCAGCTTATTTATTTTCCCAATTATCTTGTCAGCTTGAACTAGTTTGACTACCTTTGACTACCTCTTATTTCCGCATTCAGAACTGCTGCCAACTACACTAGATGCTTTAGCTTTGTTTTTCCTCCTGTTCAAGTTAACCTTACAGATTCCAGGTGTGCAGCATTTTCTGAAAAACTCAACCCAGTCATCAGTCACCAAAAACCTCAATATGGTCCAAGTCCCTGTGTTCACATTATTCCCCATTGTAACTTTTAGAACATTACTTTTGTTGTTTTTGGATTGCACTGCTCTCCTACGACTGGCTGATTATCTAACTGCGTACTGTACATGAGTTCCTAATAAAGTGGCCAGTCAGTTTATATTGAAATGATTAGGTGCTGATTATGGCGTCATCATGAATCATTTACGCTGATGACGTGTAGCAGCATTAACTCCAGTGAAGTGTTGCCTAATTTTTTTTTAAAGGCAGCATTCGACGTGCTCCTCTCAGTAATTTAGCAGTTGTGCCATGACTTCCCTTTAGAAAAATGCCATATACTTGAAAAACTGCACTTAATTCAGCCCATTAAGTACTAGACCTATAATCCTTCACGCCAAATCACTTTCCATCACCATGAAAAGCTCTTTCATTAGAATGAATTAAAACACCTCAATGTAATTGTAGGCTGCAGACAGATGATATCATGAAGGGTGTCTTTGCTCTTGACAGAGTCTCAGACAGAGTGAAGGATTCTTCCATTGGCACTCGGCATGTGTGCCAATCACAGGGCCCGCTCTCCCTGAGGGCTTCCATCAATCAGCCTCCTCATCGCCTTCCTCTATCAGTCTAGACATCTACAGGCCAGGGAGAAGTTTCCAAACCGCCGTATCTCTCCCACGCCCTTCCCCACACTGTCCTGAATCCACCCGCAGACATTTGAAGAAAAGCTAGCATGGCTATAAATAGCTGCAAGAGGCTAAAGCTGACATTTCATTTGACGAGTTGCTTTAAACCGATTGTTTGTTTTTATTTGAGGACATGGTGGGTTTCCCTAGCTTGAAAACCTAAAAAGCCAGAGCTTCTTACACGCTACTACTTTAACAGACCTAACACTTCCTAAAAGTGAGCTCAGATCAATAAGATGTTAGCTCACCTAAACATTAGCAAAACTTTGTCCTGAGCCTTACTGTTTGATCCAGGTGAGATGTAGGAAGAACTTGTGTCTGGTAAAGCTTTACGGATGAGGAGGTTCCCATACTGATGCTGAGGTTTATGGCTCGGAAGGGTGTGTAGGTGTTGATGGATTAGTGCAAGGCAGAAAGGAGTCAGTGCCATACATTGGGAAAGCAGGTAGAATGGCAGTAACAGGTTTGTACGCTTATTCAACACTTCAGTCTGGATCTCGATTTACTCCCACAATGTGGAGGATATTCTTCCAGGTCACAGTTACTGAATCCACACAGATGCTTCATAAATGTACTTTCAGCACTTTCAAGGACTTTTCAAGCACTAATTTGTTTGTATTCAAGACTACACAGGAGACTGTGTAGCCAAGGGCAGCTGCGGTCAGGGACGAGTGTTAGGGCTGTGAGAGTGCAAGGACTGACTGGGGGCAGGGGCTGCTGCAAGACTCCAGTGTAATATTTGTCATGGGTAATAGACTGTTTTTTTCTTTCTTTTTAAAGGATTATTCATCTGAAGCTATTGGCACGTCAAAATGGGCAAAAGTGTATATGTTAACGAACAGCAGACGCAATGTGATTCTGTGAGCAGACTGTCGATATAAATCGTATCTAAAAACTGAGATGGCTGTCGCAAAAAAAAAAAATTTGTTCTTGCAGCAATTTGTGTGTTGGTTCGGATATACAGTCAAGTCCATAAATATTTGGACATTTACTAAGTTATCTTAATTTTAGCTGTTTGTTAACAATACAGTGGAGTTGAAATTGAATCATGAATAGGAGCTTAAAGTGTAGATTTTCTTTTAAGGTTTTACATTAAAATCAGGTGAACACTGTTTTCACTGAACTACAGAACTTATATAGAGATGTACCCATGCTTAAAATGTATATAAAAGCACAAATTACACCAAATTTTTAAACTGACAGCTTCTGCACCTTCACTGCACTTGGGTATAAGCTGAATACAAAAGTATTGCGTAATGCGTCAGAGCTGATAAACTACTGGCTTCAGATAACCCCAAAGAAAAGAGGCGAGTGGTGTTACTGTAGTGTGGTTCTATTTGATATTCTATTGTTAGTCTTTATGTCATACTTGGTCTGAAATATATAAAATTTAATATTTTTCTATATAATACAAAATGCCTATAGATGCAGTCTTTTGGGTAACACTGAATATGGCACCCTACATCCACTTTTAAAGGTCTAAAAGTAAATGAAAAAAACTCATCATAAACTGAATTATTTGTTTCATACTTGGTTAAAAATCCTTTGCCGTGAATAACTATTAAGTCTGAAATCCAAGTACATCACACATGCTTGGTTTCTTCGGTGATGCTCTGCCAGGCCTTTACTGCAGCCGTCCTCAGTTGCTGCTTACACATTTTGCTGTGAGGCTCAAACATACCACGGTAGACAATAACTTCCATTCCATGGAAGTCTACTAACTATCCATGTCCAAATATTTATGAACCAGCCTGCATGTTTCAGATCCTTACCGTGTTTTAAGATCCATTTTCAGCAAAGTCTTAAGCTCCTGGCAGAGTCAAAGATTCAGTTTATAAAAAAAAAAAAAAAAAAAAAAAAAATCAGCATGTTCACTTATGCATCATACCTTTGGCAAACCTACTAAAGACTTGAAGCAGTTATCATGCTGTGGTTAACAGCATTTTCACTTTGTTAGATACACTGATCAGCCATAACATTACATCGCAAAATATTTCCTGGACAGCTCTGGCCCTTCGGCACATGACTTCACAAGACCTCTGGGGTGGGCTGTGGCGGCTTGCACCAGGACATTGGCAGAGGATACTTTGGGTGCTGTGGGTTGCAGGTGGGGCCCTCTGTGGATTGGACTCGTTTGTTCAGCGCATCCTATAGGTGCTCTATCGCACTGGGATCTGGGGAAACGGGATTGGTGTCCTTGGCCTCTTTGCCTGCTGGACCTTGTGTGTAGCAGGCTGTGGTGCACTGGGTGTTCTAATGCTTTTCTATTGTGGACAGCATTTATCTTTTTCAGAAATTTTGTTGCATTGGGGGGGGGCGGGTCCTTTAGTCCCTGGAAGCATGTGTGAGCCTTGGCTGCCCATGATCCTGTCACGAGTTTGCTGGTATACAGTTGATAATCAATGTTAATGTGTAAATGTTGTGGCTGATTGGTGTATATCTGATGGTCAATACCCAGATTGGACAAGTCAATATCCATTTCTGTCTCTCATGTAGAGAGAAAACATTTTAGTGGTGGCCATAATTTAACTCCATTTTTAAAAAAATATCTTTTAAACAAAAATGTTATGTAAATAATTTCTGCTAGAACAAAATTATCACATTTATACATTTTTTTCCAAAATTAAAAAATAGCCTTATCAAAATTAGTTCACAAGTAAAAGGTCACTCATCTGATCCAGTGGGAGCAGCTTCTTTGCCATACAGTGATTTTTCCAAAAAAGAGCATTTTATTAAAACAAAATGCTTATTTACATTTTACAGTAACAGTCCTTGGATTGGCACAATGTACGTACCATTAGAAAATGCAGAGACATGTACAAACTTGAGTCAGGGCCCATCAATGACAAAACAGGTCAAGAGGACCAAGAACCTAAAAGTAGCTAAAAGGCATCTTCATACTTAGCTTGTATGACTGGATGATGCAGGTTCGGACCACTGGAGTTGATAAAATATTGTTGCAACACCATTGCTTATTTCTTCATAGTGTAAATAGTTTGTTCAGTAGAGGATTGAAGATGGCAGACTGTGGGGTTTGACAGTAGTGCAAACACTGGGAACAGCTACCAAATATAAATCAAAGCAGAATAAACCAAATAATATAGAAAATTAAACAATACAGTGGGGACTATTCACATGATGCACATAAAATCCTATGCCAATAATTTATATGACTCACAGGCCAGTTGCTATAATGAAGCTGAACATTCTTTATCAGGAGGCTTACTGGTAGATCGAAAACTGTAATTACAATAATATAAACCATTAGACCTGAGACTTGTATATTATGGAGATTTAAACTTTTTGGGACAATTTTAATGCTGCCCCTGGCTGAGAAAACACAAAAAAGCCACTTTTTTCCGCAGGGCTGTTCTGCTTAATGCTAGAAAAAACATGGAAGTCGCAAGAAATCCATGTTGCTAAGCACATCAGATGAACAGCATCCCTTATCAGCTTTAGGTACAAAGCAGCTTTTAATGGCTGTGGGAAACACTCAGCCAAAAGCCCTCTATTGACAGGAATAACCCAATAATCACAATAAAGCTCATCTGACATGACAGTTCTTTTTCTTTCCCTCTTATTACCATTTGCACATAATTTCATCATACCCAACAAAAAGCACAGTGCTGCAAGACATGTTTAACCTGACCAGTCAACCAAACTGCTCAACGGTGGCACTTCTCTCTCACTTAGAGCAACGGGAATGAGTCAAAGTTCCTATAGCCACGGGTGCCAGGCTGGGTCCATGCGACACAAATTGTCAAGACTGTTAGCAGCTGCAACCAGTGTGTTCACTTTACTCTCTCCACCCTCAAACTGAGCCAAGCTGTGCAAGCGTGTCATGATGGCCGTCACAGCTTTCTGGACAAGTGACACAAGCTGCTGGCTGTCCATGTTCTCCGGTTGTCCAGCAGGGGACAAAGGCATTGACGTGTCCTCTTGGGTCTTCTTGTGCCAGGCGATGATCTCGTCTCTCAGTACTGCCTTTAGAATGCCGTCGACCTGAAGGAAGATAATGGAGAATAAGGAAAGGTTTAAATTATAGTCACTATATTGTTCTCTCTCTCTCTCTTTTTATATATAAAAAGCCTTAGGTTTTAGCAGGGAAAGAGTGCTACCTTGAAGTTTGGCTGGGCAAAGCAGCGGGCAACAGCAATCATGGAGGCAGTGAGAGGGCCTGACACACCGATGGTGGTTAGAAACTCTGAGATGTTGGGTGTCAGGCGGAAGGGAACTGGCCGGTTGGCATCCATATCCCCAGTGGCATCATTGATGTCAAAGCGGAAGTAAGAGACGTTCAGCTTCCCTGTGTCCTGTTAAAAATAAAACAATGTAAAAATGCGGCAATAGTGCAAGTAATTCCTATCATCTTCAGAACATTTCTGCTTCTCAGAGTGAGAGGGAAGCGGCATAATTAACTTGAAATTGAAAACACTGGACTAATCCACAAGCCACAATTTTGCATGGTGCCTTTTGATTCCATTTTTAAACTGCTGTACAATTTAAATAGTGCAATTGTTGCCTTCATTGTAGTGCAGATTTATGTCATAATCCAAATTAAGTCAGAAAAAGTTAAGGGGGTGAATACTTATGCAAACTACTGCACACACAAGATATGTGCCATGGTAGAAGCTCTAAGCCAGCACAGTACTTATGTATAGACATACTAGAGGAGCAATTAAGAAAGTTCAGGAAGCTCTCTTTGTACTTTACTAATTCAGTATTTCCAATTGCAGACACTATAGGCCACGAAGAACCAGCCCTCATAATGCATGCATATCTAATTTAATAACAGGTGAGATAAAAAAAAATTACATTGAAAATGAAGTAAAAATTAATAAATTAATAATAATAAATAAATGATATAAAATAATATGAGACATTGAAAATAAAGATGACCAAAGTGCATGGGAAAGGTTCTCTCCACTGGCTGAGCTCAGGCACTAACGATGAACAAAACTCTCCTGATGGTAAACTATAGATAAAGTATGTGAATGCACACTTGTGCTTGGCTCTGCAATCTCACGGCGCGTAATAAGATCTGTAGAAAGGAGCATGCAGCGAGGAGACTTAATAGTGTCACTTAGATGCCTGCTCCTCCGCTTGTCACAAAAAAAAGCAGATTAGGATCAGAGGATGGAGCATCTGTTTAACAATCATTTCTAATAAAGACTTCCAGAGTGCTCTGGCTCTGTGCTCCCAAATCAACACACTGCGGTAAGGATGCAGAGCCAAATCCTCTACACTCAGCCTTTTTAAACTGAATCAAGGCTGACACCTGGGGAGTGACTGGATAATCAGGCCGTCTGAAACACTCCTCACGTCTGAGAAGCTCACCGCCGCACGGCAATACGTGCTCAGTTCCACAGGCGTGCGTCAGTGTTTCGTCTGTCGTGTGATGGTCCACACAGCATGCAAGACCACAGCCTTATTGGAGTAGCATATCATGAATTGATTCCTAGAGCTGATTGAGTCTGATTAGTCTGTGAGGATCCATAAACGTTCAAAAAGTACAGCTACACAAAACTATACTTTTATATAAAGACCTGGTTGGTTTTTTCCAGGACGGCATTTTATTTATTTATTTTTTTCCTTATAAATTTAGTCATGTCCAATTCTTTTTTCCCGATTTTCACCCCAATCTAGTCACGTCCAATTCCCCTCCCGTCACCAGGGGGCTCCCACATTAGGGCTACTAACCTCCATTCAGCCAGGAGGGCCGGTGGCTGTCACGTGTTTCCTCCGAGCCACGTGACACCAGTCGACC
>JAOVVA010000054.1:16410866-16425080 GCA_028565275.1 Leiocassis micropogon
TCTCTGTGTCTCCGGCTGTGAGAGGTAAACAGCATCACCCGGGGTTCGAACCTGCGACTCCCGGATGATAGGGCGAGAGCTTTACCACTGCGCCACTCGGAGACTCTCGGACGGCATATTTAATAGGTAAAACTTAACCATGTTGAGGTTGAAACTGTGTAGCTGAGCAGTCGTTACCTGGGCAATCTGGAGCATCTCTGGGTTGAGGCGGTTGAGGTGCAGCATAAACTCTGCAAGGCCGATTAGAGCCAGCTGGATAGTGAACATCTTACGGAAGGTCCAGTAGTCTGTAGCATTGGGGAAGGTGTGCAGCGCCCATTCCTTCAGCATGCTGCGAGGTACCATGTTGCCCTGGACTTCTTTCAGAATGTCCCGCAACACCTGGGTGCACACACAAGAAAAATGCTGTATTTAACTAAAAATAATTACAGTACTTGGAATGTCTGACCTCCAACTAGGAAAAAACAACTTGGAAATTTAGAAAAAACTCCTAAAAGATCTGCATATGATCACTACAATGAATGTAACAAAAAGAGATAATACGAACAGACATTGAAGTACTCAGGTAGAGAAACATTAGGTCAACAAACATACAAAATATCAAATATAACCAACTGGAAATACAAAACAAGACCTACTGTAAGAGACAAACATGCAGAGGACAGGTGGATTAAACAAAGGGGTCAGTTTATCGAAAGGGGTCAGAGGTGTAACATTCAGAAAACAAGTGAGTATATATTGTGTGTATATGTCGCTAAAAATACCCACTAATCCTAACCGATTTGTTTTTCTTTGTTTTTCTTAGCTGCCTTGTAGCTTTTCTTCTCAGGGTGCAAACACGCACACAGTTTAAATAAAGAAAAAAAAGGTTTATAATATTAAACGTTTTATTCTGTGTAAACTGTAAACTTATCTATACTTGTACCAGTGGGCAGTGTGAAGATCTGGGGATCCATTAGATTTTAATATAAAGAGATCAGATATCAGAGATGAGACATTTGGAAAGATGTCTCTAAACAGTCAGTTAACATACATACATACATACATAAATAAATTTTAAAAAAAAAACATTTTATATAATAACTACAAACAATTGATCAAAAAAAAGCAGTGAAGCTTGTTCTGACATGAGTGCGCCATCAGACGATATATGCGCTGAGTGAGTTAGTCCAAGGCTTCAGTGTAACAGATGCATTTTACCTGATGGCTGGCCTGTGTTCCCCTGGCCTGCACCGTAGCTAATCTGTCGTAGTAGCGGGAGATGGGGTTGTCATGCTCAATGCCTTTCTTAGCACAGCGCTGTTTGTAGATCTCCACCAGTGAGAGGGATGAAGGATTATCCTCCACCAAGCGCATCTGAGGAGACACGGCCACCACCCTGGGCACTGCACAACATGGCACAACACAATCACATTTAATGGAGCCGGACAAAGACCGGCTTAGCAGAAATAAGACTCGCAGACAGTATTAGGCTATGTGTCTCAAACTAAATTACACACACACACGCAAGTGTGGCCATATATTTAAAATCCTATAGAATGCTAGACTCCGAAGAAACCTAAGCTCATCCATTAACCATCTCCTAAACATTTCCACAGACTGTCGATACAATCGTTCCATTTACACAGTGAGAGAGCTGAGACTGCTATTCCCCAGTCATATCATTTTTAAACAAAAGCAATCCACGGCTGACGGAGCCTGTGAGAAAACACCTGTGAGGGGAAAGAGAGCTCTTGAGAAAAATGCACATGAGCTCTGAGCACAGGCTGCACGAAGCATTTGCACTGAAAATAATGCATTTGCTTATAAAGACAAGTGACCTGCTAATTTGTGCTAATGAAATGGAAAAAAAAACAAAACAAAAAAAACATCAAAACACCCAGTCAGTATAACTATTTAACATTGTTATACTGAAAACCAAAAGGCACTGCAATGTGTCCTTGACCTTTATCATGAAAAAATGATTTACATTGTGCTCCACCTATATCTACCAGGGGATCGTCAAATTCATTTCTTACTCCTTCTTCTTGCTGTACAGCGGAAAGATACTTGAGCAGCTGAAGCCTCATCCTACATCATTTTCACCGCAATGTCACACTCGTCTGCTGATCTGACTGAAAACTACTAGAACGCTTGGCAAATGCAGGACATGAATTCCATCCACTAATGAAGAACTAATACACTTCCAGGCCAAATAAATAAATAAATAAATAAATAAATAAATAAATAAAAAAGTCACAATTCCAGAAGGGTCAAAATAGTGGGCTACATTAAGCAAAAATAACTAAGGAGATTTGAAATTACTAGAACTACTAGGTGTAAAAAAAAAAAAAAAAACTCATTTAAAAACCTGGAAGGATAGTATTGAATCGTCATGTTCGGAGGAAACACGTGATAGTCTTCGGCCCTCCTGGCTGAATGGTAGTAGTAGCCTTAATGTGGGAGCCCCCTAGTGATGGGGAGGAATTGGCCACGACTAAATTAGGGAGAAAATCAGGAAAAAAAATCAAAAACAAAAAAAACCCAAAAAAGACTGGTTCTGGGAGCAGAAGAAATCATTTTTACACAAACGAGCCACCGCATTGTGTGCTGCAAATTTAGTGTTCATTTCATTAACGAAAATAATAACGAAAAATACTAGTTGACAAACTTGTTTACTATGACTAAGACCAGACGATGACGAGACGTCACAGATATTAATGAACAGTGACAGTTACGAAATCAGCACACAATATTGTTGACGAAAAAAAGACAAGACTAAAATGTGGCTTAAAAAAAAAACAACTAATGAAACATCTGTCTTTATTTTCGTCAACATTAAATTTTTTATCACAATCCACTACAATACAGTGTTCTTTCATTATGGCAGTATTTCCTGGGACACGGTGCGCAGCACATCAGGAGTAGTTTGCGCGAACAGTGGGGGGATGTTACAAGCTCAGTCATCCTTAACTCTTCGTCATGACAGCAGTATTACTTGCGCAAAAGAGAAGAGATGATATTTGGGCCCATTTTCTTTATATTGAACTGGAGAAATAAGCCGATGTGTAGTAATATCAGGGGGGAAACAGTGTGGGCATATAATCGCTGGGAAAAATACCACAAACCTGAAGAGACACATCAAGGCATTGAAGGCACTCAAGCTAGTTTTACAGCCTCTTTGTTCTAATTATGTTTTGTTTTGAGTATTGGACATGCAGCAGTAGTTGTGATGGTTAAAAATAAATATAATTAGCTGAAAACATCAGATGAAAAGAGGGAAAAAAAAGGGGTTTTGGCTAGATTAGATTGACTGTAGGGTTAATTAGTAATAATCGTATTGCTAAAAAGTTACGTTTTCATTGACTAAAACTAGACTAAAATGCCCAGACTTAGTCGACTAAAACTTGACTCAACAAAAATAGGATAAGACTGACTAAATATTAACTAACAGAGACAATTATCCCTGGACTAAGACTAAGGCTTAAATAGCTGACAAAATTATCATTAGCTGTAATCAAAGCTAAATGAAACTAAACTACATCAAAACTTTTTTTTTTGCCAGGCAGCATACACAATGCACAAACACCAAACAGACAGACAAATAAAATCTTTGAAAATACATCATAAGTACATTTAAGGACTTTTTTACTTTAAGAAAACCATAAAATTTACCAGCACATGTATTCTGTCATAACTCAATATCTAAAGCTGCTCAAACAAAAATCGAACCTTTAATCATTTTAGCTTTAATAAATAAAAATTAACAAACACAGCTTTTCCTATATAGCTAATACATTTAATTATTGCTCTAGTTTTAATAAATATTACTTGAAAACTAAAATTTATTTTGCTCATTTGCAAAACACAGGCTCTCTGGTTTTCCACCACACACTGAATCAGGCTTTGGCTGAGCAGCTCAGTGTAATTAAGATACATGAAATGATACCTGTAAAAAAGAGGTGTCTCTTGGTGGTCTCCTTTCTCTTCTCCAGGCAGGGGTTGAGGAGGCGTAGGAGCTGAAGTACGCGCTCCTCTCTGCGCGACTCTGTCAGACAGGCATCATTCATCACCAGGTAGGGGTAAATCTTTCCGTTGTGCCCCCGTATGTAGAGGCGGCGGGCAGCAGTGTTGTGCTTCTGGACAATCTCTACTCTGGGCATGAACCTGAGATTGAGAAAATCACTATTTTTACAGCTGCAGAGAATAAGAGGTATTTCTAAACATCTTTCGTTATGAGCAACTAGGCAAGTGTTGTGAGTGCGGTGTAAAATTTCTTTACCTCGCTATTTTGATATAATAGTGTGTGGGCTTGGGCATGAGGAATTCTCCTGGGATCTCCACTTCAGCTGTCTGGGCTGAGAAGTTGCTAAGGAAACGGCATTTCTCCTCAATCAAGAAGAACTTTGGCAGCTGTTTGGTCTTGGCTTCCAAAATCTTGATCCATTTCTTTAGTTTAGAGATGAGATTGTGCAGCTTCATAGAGCCGGGTACGCTGAAGTCAAAATCTGCACCAGCAAACAGAGAAATGACAAAACAACAGAGGCAAGTGTGAGACAGTTTTTTTTTTTTTTTTTTTTTAAGATTACAAAGCAGGAGGAGGAAAACTAGCAAATGAGAATGCAGGAGAGAAAGAGAGAGACATGTTATCAAGGGATCAGGAATGAGAAGTGATGTGCTATACACTCTCTCTGGTGTTCCTCTAGTGCTATGAGTTTACAGATAACATCAGCGGGCATGGCGAGGGAAGCAAAGCGATTACATGCTCGGTTCAACTTTTAAATGACATTGGCTGAGTAAGAAGGCACATAAGGTGACAGTTTAACATGAGCCATGTTCCTAATTTTGGAGCAACCTCAGGGCACAACTTTATCAAATAGGCTTTTATAATGCTTTTGCGCCTCTCCTGTACTGTTAAAACGGCCTCCCGTTCAACCTTGGCTTTAAAAGAGCAAGGCTGTCAACATCTCACAGTGATATGACAATCCTAGCACCCTTTTCGTGTCTTTAAATATTTGACTGAAGTGCGTCAGATTCAAAGCCTGCCATACTCAGCTGTCAGTCTGCTTGAAGTGTGAAATGTGCCTCACGCATACTGATGCGCTACTTAAGTTCATCATCTACTTGATGAACTGACAAAATTTTCCTAATTACTAGGGACGAGAATCACCAGGGACCACCGGTACTATATTATTAGGATACCTAGATGCGGATTTAATTTGTATTGCGATTTTATAATTAGCGCAATTTTATAAATCGGTTTATTTATTTTTTGTTTGCTTTTTAGATTTTGTTTCAATTCTAGTCAAACTTTGCAAACGAACTCCTATCACACAGGATGCTGTACTGTGTCAATACTCTAGAGCATGCCATCTGTAGGATTATAGAGGAATGGCAACTTTTACCACCTCAAATGCAAAATAAATGAAAAATTCATTGGATTTTGGAGTCAGTATGGCGATACACGAATTGCCCCACAAAACTATGGCAAAATATTACTGAATTGATGTTTTCTCCCACTTATGTCCATCAATTACCTAATGAGTGTGTGAATGTGTGCATATGTGCATCATGTGATGGACTAGCATCCGGTTCAAAGTGTGTTCTGGCCATGTGGACAATCAATGCTTCTCCCTTAGTTTATTCTTTTTAACCCCCAAAAATGTAGATAAATCCTTTCCAAGCTAGAACACTCGAATGTCTTTGTCTAAATGGACCACGTTGGTGGTCTACATCACTTATACTGGATACAAATTTATCATAGATGCAGATCTAATGATAATGTAGTGGAGTAAGATTTTTAGCACTTGTGGGATGTCTCTTTTGGAAGGTACAGCTCCTACAGTGTGAGTAAAGCGAGTTGTTTGTTGATAAACACACTGCCCTCCAGAGACTTGCTATACAGTACATGTGCACAGACCTAGTGTGAAGCACTACTTCAACTTCAGAGCATGCCCTCAGATCTGCTCTGCTCTTGAGGGGATTGCAGCTCGCAGCGGCATGGAAACAAACAACCTGCTCTGTGACCTGTGGACACCAAAGTGTGAAAGGCGGAAGTTTTCTCCACCTAATAACAGCAGAAGTAGCCAAGTTTTAGAGATGAGTCCAGAGTGTGGTGCTTGTGCCTCCCTATGAACACAATCACTCAGCTTTAAATTGTACCACAGTGAACACAGCCTGGCTCCTGCTGACTGACTAGAGGCCTGAGCCAGACCCAGTAATGCAGGGATTTCCAGCAGCCGCATTCAAAAGCTGTGCAAGGTAACAGCTTGACTAGGTCAATATGAAACTTAGGGAAGAAACAGACCCCAGATTTTTTTTTTATCGACATATGATGGATTGGATTAGAAAATAGAGAAGACAAGAAGATTCTAGAGGAAGAAATGAGAAAAAGTAATAGAAATGCATCAGACATTCAGCTACGGAAGACACCCACTATAAACACGGCAAATGGATGGGCTATGATCAGATTAAATGGGCTTTGCCTGGCAAATTATTTGTGGGGTAAGTGCGTGTCCTCTCATGAATAAAATTAGATTTTCTATACTCTGTCTCCCTTTTGAGTACCAAAGTATGTTGCACAGGGTGTCGAGAGAAAGAATGTGAGTTACTGCTCCTCCTCACTACAGAGGTACAGCTGGCACCACCACATCTGCTTTACACCCTCTTGGAGTCCCCCAGGAGCATGTGTGCGCAACACATACGCACACAGATGAAATACCACTCTGCTTTAGCTGCAGTTGGCATTTTCACACCACCACAGGCCTGATGAGCGGGCCAGAGGTAAACAGCAGAATGAGCTGGACAGATGTGAGCAGTGTGCACCAAAATGAAGATTTTATAGGAGACGGGGAAATTTATATGAAGATTGTACACATCTCTTGCCATGTCCATTCTTGTGCCATATAAAACTGGAAACTGGGGTTGTAAACATGTTTAATGGATTACTAAAAGTACTCTGCCTTCCCGGAATTAAAAGCAAAGTGTAAGAATATTTTGTCTTGCCACAAACCACTGATCGCCACAGATGTACCATTTGTTTTGTGTGTTTTACGAATGATGTTTTATGTATTTGGTAAATGTGAACACAACCACATGTAGTCTGACATCTTTATCAAACAATTTTGCAGACATTACATAAGTGTCAGGAGGGAACAATCACTGTCTGAGGGCTGAGACAATGAGTTGAGAAACATGCTGGATTACGTATTGCCTACGTAACCTAACACTTACTAAACACATCCAGCGTCCAATAGTCATCCTGCCACACCTTATAAATATAATCATATGGTCCGTAGCCCCAATTATCTCCTGAGCCAGGCATGAGGCATGGTTAATGCAGCACAGGAGCTCCTGTGTGGACCAGCTGTTTAAAAATCATGAACTGCAACCCTGACATTGCACCCCCTCCATCCCCCAATCTCTCACACACACACACAAAATGGAGTCGACCAGAATTCCTATCTTGTCTATTAAAGAAGGATTATATATCAGTATATATATCCAAAATCACTCGTGTTCAAGCCACAAAAAACAACTCCACCACAATCAATAGGGGCTATTAGTATTACCATTTCCCAGCAGTCACATGACTTAAGCCTTTCATCCTTCCTCTCTTCACCAAGATTTTCTTTAATAGAAAGTTCTATTAAAGAGAGATCTATCTATCTAGAAAGAATGGCTAAACTCGAACAAAAAAGATCAAAAATTTTTTATGCATCATTTCTTGATTCCTTTTCTAGCTTTACTATTTAATAATTAGCACTGTTTTTAATTTCATCAATTAAAAAAAAAATTGCATTAAATAATCGGATCATTGGGCCAATAGTAGAAAATGTTACGGATATACACAGTAACTCACACTACTGTACATAAACTAGACTTTTTTGATTATTAGAGTGTTTGCAGTGGTTCTCATATTAGGATTTGTGCGGCAACTTTGACATCGCCAAACTATGACATTTCAAACACTCATTTGATGACATGAGAAAGCAAATAAAACCACGCTGACGAAAAGAGAGGTAGGCAGATTTATTACCATTTTAACTGCACTAACATTAGTTTAACAATGGCTGTCTGCGTCATTTGTGACAGGCACTAGAAATACTGCTATCCATCCCCAACACTTAATAAATTAGAGCTGGGAAAGTTCTCAAAAAAATTCTTCAAAACACTGCATGATTAAAATATGCTGACTCTTTAAGGGAGCACACTGCTATTGCAAAAGGCAAGGAATGACTAGAGATGTGTGGGAGTGTAGGTGCGTGCTGACCTGTGGTAAACTGGCCCTTCATCTTCTGAAACACAGGGTCCTGGGCAGTGGCCTGGGCTCGCCGAGCCAGCGACTCGGAGGCGGCGCTAGAGAACATGGTGGAGACGTTGGAGACGTTTTCCAAGCCCACGCCGAATGTGCTCACCAGCTTCTTCACAAAGTTCAGAGTGTGTGGTGTGATCTTGGCATCAGACACTGCACCGCTTTTCTCGAACGCCACAGAGTGGCACTTAGCCAAGCCTTGCTGGAGCTGCCGCAGTACCTGAGGATGACAGCAGGTTGTGAGAGGAAGAATTTTCAATTTTAGTGGTCAATTCTTCACCACCAAGATGTTTTTTTGTGCAGGGCAAATCTTACACATATATTGGTTCTTTACTAGTTAAAAAAAAAAAAAGACATGATTTTCCACTTTCTCCTGAATCCCCGCCCCCCACAACGGATACAAAGAGCCGTTCCCCAGGACAATGTGTTCACAGATGCCTTCCATCGTCCCTGTCCAGCCTCAGCACATCACTGCATCTGCTGCTGTCTTGGGCTGCATATCTCCCAGTGCCCAGTCTCTCTCCCTCTCCCCAGCCATCAATCACACCTCTCTGCTCACCACAACCCAATTAGCATGAGAGCAAAAACCTCCCCAGCACTGCAAAACCACTTTTCAGCCTCACTGAGCCCTGCTTCAATGCCTGTGTCAGCTTTCATCTGCACAGCTATAGGGACACTGAAGACACATAAGCAGAGACACAAAGGCATTTACACCCCAGCTTGCAGAAATCTCAAATTAGATTTTTATTTATTTTTTTAATAAAAATTAGTCACAACTCTTAATGTATTTCCAACCATAATGAAAAAGTGGTTAAATAATTTAAGAAATTTGTTCAAATAGGTAATCTTCCCCCTCACACACACTCAGAGCAATGCCTGATCTACACAATCTATGCCTAATAGCAAATAGATTGAAATTATGTGTTGCTTTTAGTTACCAAGCATCACTTTTTTTTTTTTAAGGTTCCATTAAGGCAGTCCTAAGGATAAAGGATCTTGCACTTTATGGTACATATACACACATTTTTTAAATATTTCATTGAAGGGAAAAAAAGGGGCATTAGTGGCTTAATAATAGGTTTCTCGCCTGCCATGCAATATGCCCAGATTTGAACCCTAGCCAATGCCCAAACCACAGGCACAGGATACAGTGAGTCCTGAGGCCAGATAGAATGGGAGAGTTGCCTCTGAAACGGCATCTGGTGTAAACCTGTGTCAAGTTGTATGTGAATTGGATGGTCCGCTGCGGCGACCTCACTGACGGGAGCAGCCAAAAGACAACCAACCATTAAAGAAAAAAATAAGTGGGTACTATAGCCAAGTATTAATAGGAACCAACTTCTCTCGCCCCATTTTTCAAAACATTAAGTGTTTAATTAAGCGATCAAAACATTAACTATAAACCATTAAAAAGCATGATGTCAAGAAATGTGAATTTTATTTTTAAACCACATGCCCCATTTATTTTTTTTGGGCCTCAAATGTTAAACACCTTGTCCAACCTATATTTTAAACTGGCCTAATCTCATTTAACGCATACACACAGAAGCACATGAAGTCGCAATTCAACCAATACATGCAGAAAACATTTGTGCGTATCCACATCAATCAAATATCTGCACGCAACTCAAACACAGCCGTCGAGCTCTCTTGGGACCGAGCGTATTGCACAGTTGGTGGGTGTAGCCTACCTCCTCATGCCAGTTCTCTCGGAACCACACCATCTGGTCCACGATGCCCTCCAGAGATGAGAGCAACGTGGGGTGCAGCTCTCGTTGCATGTGCATGATACGGCTGCAGCGCCACATGGGTGCTGTGGCCCGGATGGGGCCTGGATCTGACGCAGAGTGGCTCTGAGTTCCCACTGAGCTAAGCTGCTGCTGTCCAGAGTCTAAGCAGACGGGCACAAGCGAGCACAAAATCAGTAATGGCATACACACAAACTCGTGCAAACATTTGCGATGCTGCAGTAATGGCACATTTTAAAGGAGATCGAACTTAATGTAAATTGAACAGTCTCAAACTGTTATCGTGGGTGCAGGAATCAAATGACTACTTTACTGGGAACCTTCACTATCCATTTAACTACTATAAGCAAGAATAATGCTGCAGTAACAAGACACGATGTACACATTTAATCATGTTGTATTGTTATTAGAAATGGAAGAACTAGCTATTTTAAGCCCAACTCACCACTCTTGTAGCGCTCCCGCTGCTCGATCTTTAGTGTTAGATACAGAGTTCGGATGGGAAAGTACACAGCCTGAGGATAGACACGTCCCACCTGAAAGACACAGGCGCAGATTACACTTAAGATGGTCCCTGCAGAGCCGGTGCAGAAGTAGCACATTGGTGACATGTCTTCAAACTGCTGCGAGATAGCATGGGATTTTGAAAATGAAACCGCAGCGAGGAGAAGCAATAAAAATGGACAAACATCAAGGGCAGATTAAAACCATGGCTCAATATGACATTTTGTAAAAGCTCGTCATGTCTGGACAGGTCCTCTCCCTTTGAGATCCGCAGTGCCCTTGAACAGCCTCAAAGAGCGCTTGGAGAGCAAAGCCTATTCATCAAAACCCTACTCAGCTATTCACAGTAAAGCGGCTAAGAACAATATCTGGATGTAATCAGAGCTCAAGGTCATGAAACAATTTTACTTCACACCTTGATGATCATCAGCACTTTCCACTGCTTCTGGGCACAACTTATTCTAACTACAGGTGTATTATTATTAAAAAAAAAAAAAAGAAAAGAAGAAAAAGCTTCCATAGATTACACACACTTTGTCTTTGTGCTGTTTTAAAGCACCTTCAGGGAACCTGAGCTCTTATGGGATCAATAGCTGACAGACATTATGATGGTGTATGAACGCTGTATGAGTGTTGGCTTGTCTGTTAGGACGAGACTGGAGCTAACAGGAGGAGTTCTTCTCCTCAAGCAGCCCCTCTAGTCTTCATGCCTTTCCTGGACAAACAGCCATTAGAGTGGACACCGGATCCGCAACAAAGCAGACCGCAGGGTGAGTGCTAGCTAGGTGTAAAAAGACACCCCAGTGCCTGGAAAGGCCTTTATATAAAAATAACCAATAAGTACAGAGAAGATCTGCTGTTAAGAGCTTTGTAAGTATGGCATTAAAAATTAAAAATGAAGGAGAAAAGAACACCCCAATAATCGGAGACACTGCTTTCTGTATTATAAAATGTGCAAGCACTATGTGAGTGTACAGCAAGGTGTTGGGTTCCCTTTGCTTCTGTTTCATCTGAGAATACTTCATAGCTCACCTTCATCAATTTTTCAGCAAACGTTTTAAAAACGTCCCGCCAACTGAAGTAAAGCTAAATAATTCAGCAACTGAGATTAAGGTGCTCCATTCACTGAAGACTTCACAATGCGGAGAGCTTCTGCATTCAGCCTTCAATCAGCACCAGGCAGCGATAGATCTTAAGATCAAACTCAAAACGTCCTCTAGCACAGAGACCGCTGTGTGCCTTGACTAGCTTTGACAACTCTTAATTGAGACTGCAGTATGAAAACATTTTTATTTCACTTGGCGTTTTATTGGTTTAAATGCCCTTAATCTCCCAGAAAAGATTCTTGAACGCAGGGGAGCATTTGGGGTGAAACTGGGAGATTAAGAAGCATTGCACTTGAATGAACGTGCAAGAAAGAAGCGAGGCCCAGCTGCATTCTAAACATCTAAAAAGAGGAGGAAAAAGAGAGAGAGAGAGAGAGAGAGAGGTTAAGGTTG
This sequence comes from Leiocassis micropogon, assembly GCA_028565275.1. Lineage (NCBI taxonomy): Eukaryota > Metazoa > Chordata > Actinopteri > Siluriformes > Bagridae > Leiocassis > Leiocassis micropogon. The sequence continues at coordinate 16,422,911 of JAOVVA010000054.1, forward strand.
AATTTAAAAGCTCAGATCGCTCGCTCTGCTGCAGTCTGGAGGGCCCCTGGAGCTGCTGACTGCTGTTTGAAGCAGAGGTGCTTTTAAAAGACTCAAAAGAACTCCATCACGTAAGGGAAATTAGGCCTTCATTTAATTTGCTTTGCTCTTGCAAGACCTGGGCGTTTGATATTAACTCAACAATAATGCTCTGCATAAATAATTAAAGAGGTGGAAGGAAGTAAAGGCAGTAAAATAAAATTGATAAACTAAATGTACAAAACAAAAGGGATGGATTATGATGAGTTGGTTAGATACTGATGTGCAGGTTCACATGGGCAGACAATACTACGGAGTCATAACATCTACAAATGAGAAAATATGCCATTACACATCTTCCGTTCAATTTTATTAAACATGACACATGATCATGCCAAGCTCTCGTTGGTGTCTGCCAACAAACAATACAAATACACCCTGGGCCACATCAGCACTGTAATAAAAATCTGAACAATAATGGCACACACCTGGCTGATGAGGTTGAGAAGAGGTTTGCCTTCAGAGCCCACCAGGCAGGTGAGGAGTTGAGGGATCCAGGCGAGCCATTGAATTGGTGGCACTCCAATGCAATATTTATCCACAGCATCTGCCAGTGTGTTCTTATCATCAAAACTCAGCAGCCACAAGACCTGGGGGGGGGGGGGGGGGGGGAGAAAGATGGGAGGGAAACCCATCACAGTTTAGTGTTGATAATGTTATGCTAAAAGATAAAAATCACACTACACACAATCCTAAAATCTTGGCAACACAACTCATGGCATTCTAAGTAAGGAACCAGCTGCCTATCTAATAAAAAGTCATTCACATGTTCACTCATCTCAACAAATCAGATTCGTCCACACAACACTGGTCTGATCTTGTCAGTATCACAATCCAAATGAGCAATCTTCACTTGTGTGGATTTAACACTCGCTCAGCCATACAAAAAAGGTTTAATGGTTTGTGAAATCATATCATCGCTATCACACTCCACTTGCTTGTTAGATGCTTCTGGAAGTGGCGGCTGGGGGGAGGGCTGGCAGGTGAGGGGGTGAGGCTCAATCCCTGTAGGCGCTGATGGAGACATTAACCCCACGATGGGCCACCAAGGCCACACAGCTTGTGGGTAATTACCGATAATCACTGGCCATCTATTCTCATTTATCATCTCTAAACTGTGCCAGCGGCTCTGTGTAGTACACAATCAGATGGTAGTACTCTCTACATAATCAAATGCCCTCCCGGTGTGTCAGCCCACCAGAAAAATAAATACCCATAAGCAAACTGGAGGGAGAGTGCACCAAAGAGCACAGCACCATGTGTGCAAAACCAAACATCAGCTCTAATAATATAATGGCACACATTATCCACGGGCTATGTCTGACTGCCCCCTCTAATGCTACCGGATTAATTTTTTTAAAGGGCTGCTTTTGTTTACAAAAATTCCAGAAAGAGATGGAGTTTCAAGAGCTGAAAGTCCTCGTTCTTTGAATTTCACAAAATGTCCATGACAGAAAAATTCCTATTGGTGCAATTATGTATACCTTACCAGTCAAATATTTGGACACAAGTTTGGATTTATTTTCCATACTCTAGAACAATACTGGATATTTTTAAAACTAGGAAATAACACATATGGCATTACGTAATTAAGTAGCAACAACAACATTTAGTTGTTTTAAGACATGAAGGGCCAGCTGCTCGGAAATAGCTCTTGCAAGAACAGTATTGTCAAGTGCATTTGGCACTTGATGAAACTGGCATGATGAAACTGGCTCTCATGAAGACCATCTGAGAAAAGCTAGATCGAAACTGACCTCTGCTGCAAAAAAGTTACCAGCCTCAAAAGATTAGATTCGAACCTCAGATTATGAACCTCAGAGCATAAGTAGCAGACACATCTCAATATCGACTGTTCAAAGGTAATTATTGCATTTTTTGGATGTCATCAGCCTTGTTTTACAATGTAGAAAAAAAAAAAAGACCATGAAATTTTAAGTTGTATGCAAACCTTTGCCTGGTAGTGTAATTATTAGAGGGTAAATATATACATATTCAAATTTGTACCGCTTGGTACAGGACATTCAGTTTGGTGTGCAATGTGATCCGAGTGAAAACTTAGCTACTGTAAGTAGTGATGGTGGATTTTTGG
>JAOVVA010000054.1:16425180-16452138 GCA_028565275.1 Leiocassis micropogon
TGGAATTTGTACAGATTTGAAAAGTCAGATGAACCAGTTGATTCAAAATATAATTCAGCGCGAAATTGGAGTGTTCGACAGACAAAGTGGGAAATTAGACGTTCGAGTTGTTTCTGCTGCTAGGCAGCTAACTCAAGATAGTAAATTTAAAATGAATGCAGGTGTTCTTTCTAAAAACAGCAGTCAGTGTTTTGGATTTAATAAAGAAATATATCTATGCTGATGTATCAAAATCTAGTGGCCCTTTGGAAATGAGGAAAAAAACTCAGATTTGGGAATAAAACCCCCAAAAGCTTTAAATATTACTTATTTAAAACTATATATGTTTTTTCACTATTTGCTATAGATAAAGTTAACCAAAATTCATGGACGCATGGTTTCCCCCAAAGAAAAATGCTTTTTAGAAATTCTTTATGTGTTCAGAATATAGCCAGTTTACCACTGTTTACACATTTGTTTATATCTTTACATTTTAAAATTTATAATACGGGGGGGGGGGAGAGACAATACCCGCAGTGTTAAAAAGACAAGCCATTCGGACCTTACAGCCACTGGCCACTATGGCGGTTTTGGACTGATGGAAAAGGGAATGCGGCTTATATAACGAGGAACGTGGCCTTTCTCCTCCTGACCTGCTGCTAGCAGATCACACAGTGTTTATTGATCGACTGAAGCAGGCATCTCTGTGGTGGAGGAAAGCGGGGGTCTGGGGGGCGGGAGGGGGTTCAGGCTGCACAGAGCTGCTTAGATTGGACTGACAGGGGTGGAATTAAGCTCTTAACCTCTACGACGGTGGTGGGGGATCCAGCCAGGGCCTGTGGGGGTGGCAGTAATTGTTAAAGGGTTTCTCACTGTGCAGCTCCAGGCATTTATCCATGTAACACAAGACCAACAGAAACAGGCAATCAGAGAACCTCCTTATGATTCTGTTCTGCAGTCAGCACCAGAACATTAGTTAGTTATAAGATGCCTGTAATGGGATGTACTTATCTCCTACAGCTCTCATTTAGGTCAGTCTAGCTGAGGAAATCAAAGGCTACAGTAAAGACAGATCTTACCTTGGCGAGGTACTTGCGCGACTTGCTCTCATTTTGATGGCGGCAAGCATGGAGGTAACAAGTGATTGCCGACACGCCCAGGTGTAACTGACGGTCTTTCACAAAGATGTTCTCCAGGTAATCACCCCACATGGCCCAAGCCTTCACTAAGACATCGTGCATCTGAACAGCTGCTGAGAAGGCTTTATTGGCTTCCTCTGATCTGCAGATATGGAGAGTGAAGGGATAAATCAATTTCTCTACAGATTGACTGAGAATCATCAAAAGACTTTTCAGTGAGCCAATGTGATGGACATCTCTGCATATAAAGTAGAGCAGGGAATTACTGGTAGATTAAATTTGATTTCAATTTAATTCAATTTAGTAGCACTAACATTTATTGTCTGATTTGTCTCAAGCAGCTATATTTCTTAGAGGTTTTGAAGTATTAAAACTACTAAAAGTAGCTTAAACATTAAAATGCTATCCAACTTGTGTTGTTAATTATTTAAATGTCATGGCTTGTACAAAGTATTAGTGTTATTATTTTGTTGAAAATATTTTTTATTTTCAAAATTAACCTTTATATCCTTTATTTTAAAATTTCAATAATTAAAAAGTGTGAACTGATTCTAATGGAAAAACTGATTCTTTAATTTATATAATCAAACTGACCAACAACATAGATTAATTTGCATAACTGTTTAAATGACACAGACCTGATATAATGTACCTTATGATTTCCTATATGGAAGTGATCAAAACAATCAGAAATATAGTTGATACTATCCTTAAAATAATCAATAAAATCATTCAATATAATGGGCTAATATTTGGAAAATTGGTAACAATCTTTAAGTGAGTGCAAAAACAACAAGAATTGTGGATATATGGAATGAAATTCAATATTATATTGACATGCAGGTCTATAAAACAAATATGATTTTGGTAAAGGAGGAAACTGTGCATCCCAGAATTAGCTGACAAGAGTCTACTATTTTCCCTCATCAGCCACTTTGCACTTCCAAGAGCCTTTCGTTAGTAATTACGCTTTCCTCAAGCTGGTTATGGAGCTGCTTTTAGAACAGACTCATAGCCAAGCTCATAAAACAACTTTATATGGAACTAAAAACAGTTGAGAAGGAACTTAGCAGCATGGCTTAAAGCCTCAGGCCATTACTACCATCCCACGCACACGTCTCCAAGTATGGACCGATGTGAAATGTTACCCAGGGCAACCACTTATAAGAAGACGTATAATGAGCATGTGGCATGCAACAGGATTGAGCTTGATTGCGATGGGAACCAGGGGAGGCCACATCCACCGAAGCATTCACTTACTTTTGGACATTCACCATGTGCACACACACACACACACACACACACACACACACACACACACACACACACACACTTCTGAGTTGAGTAAAGAGTGTGAGGCTATTCCTTTTGCCCACACTTCTGAGTTGAGTAAAGAGTGTGAGGCTATTCCTTTTGCCCAATCAAGTGTTTAAAGGCTCCGTCTGACAGCACCATTTCTTTATCAAACCCCCTGTTAATATTTGCAGAGAGTGAACATGCAATGATTACATTAAGCACTGCTGAGGCTGGGGAAAGTTTTGCTGATCGCAGAGATTTTACAAATTGCTACTGAGTTAATTATTCTGCGCTGTGTATTTAATAAGCCGTTGCGATTCAGCAGTGCCCTCCAGAGTCATCATCACCCTGAAGGGCATTGTCACAAGTGGTGGTGGCAAAACTGGGCATGAAACCCACTAAGGTACAGTGGTCAGTCCAGGAAAGAAGAAAAGTGGTGTGCTAGAACCAGGGACATCGATCAGTGCTGTTATACAAGATTATGTATAATATGTAAGCATCCTGAAAATTACAGTGGGCCCCAAAAGCACTCGTGAAAATGCTTCTATTTAGGCTGATACAGACTCCACAAGTATGTTGTATTAGCTAATTATCCATTTTAGATCAAATGCCTCAGCGTGTTGTCTAAATGCGTACTTTTATTGAAGGGATAAGTCTCATAGATGTTCCGTCCCTTCAGACAAAGGAGTTAACAGTCGAGATCACAAATTGGCTTAAATTTAAATAATGATAAATATTTAATATTGATTTGTATTGTATAGTAATAGTATTATATTAGTTCTATTAAAATATTTTTTTCTAGCTCTAACTGGAAAAAAACATTTTTATTGTGGTCTCAGTTTTAGACCCCAGTATATGACTACATATACAGTGTTCTTGCTTATATGTTTGCATGCGAGAGTGTATGTACAGTGCAAAAGATGTTAAAAAAAAAAAAAAAGTCCATCACCAGCTGTTAGACTGAAAAAAGATGGTTGTCAGAATGACACTACAAAAAAAAAACAAAAAAAACAGGCAGGTGAAAATCAAAATACACTGCAAAAAGATTACTTCTTAGCAAGTAAAATATTACATTTAATTTAACTAAACCTATCTAAATTTCCTTTTAGAAATTCTTTAATAAATTTACAACAAACCAAATACAAGAATAAGTTTATTTCTAGTAAAATGTTACTAAAATTGTAAGTTCAAATTTGTGGTTCTATCAGAAGAGAATTTTGCTTGTTTTAAGAAAAAAATCCTAAAACTAGCAAAATTATCTGCCAATCCAACAAAACATTTTTTATTAAAATTTCAGTACAATTTAAAGGAAAATAAACTTAACCTTGTATTTGGTTTGTTGAAATCTTATTTTGGGAAAGTATAGATAAATGTCACTATATTCAAGATATTTCCACTAAGATTTTTTTGCATTGTAATTATTTAACATTTCCTCTGACAAGATAAAACCAGTATGAGGCCAAAAAAAAAAAGAACAATTCTTAACGTCTGTCCTTATTGCAAAGCTTGAAATTATCTTGTTATATTGGCATTTCTAAAAACAAGCCAAATAATCTGCCAAGAGGAAAATATTATTTAAAGCTTGAAAAGAGTAAACTAATCATCAAGCCTGCAACTTATGCTTATAAGTAAGCATGTGCTTATATTTAAGGTATTTTATTTGCCAAATGTATCAAATTTAAGCAGTAATGTACTGGAAAAAAATGAAAACCTGAGATGGAAAGCAAAGGCATTTGAGTTTAAAATGACCACGACCGTCTGGGGTGTGATATGTGATGAGTAGGAGTAAGTGAGTGCGTGTACCTGTGTGAGTGAGTGAGTGTGTGTACCTGTGCGAGTAAGTGAGTGACTGAGTGTGTGCGCGCATGCATCTGTATGTGTGCATGCGCAAAAGTGTATGCAGGTGTGTGCACAAATCAGTGATTGTTGTTTACATAAAATGTATTCATGAAAGTAGTTTTATGGTGAATTACTTTTTTTAATCTCCCTCCTGATATTCAACTCTCGTGTTATATTCAGTAACTTTTCTGCCATATTTTTCTGTCTGAATATATAATAGTATCCACTACATCGAGTGTTATACTCAACGCTATAGAAAGCAATTATGTTATACCCAATGTAGATCACATAAAGCACAGGTCTAATATTGGTTTTAATTTAAAACATCAGTGTAACACAATAAGCTACCAATGAATGATTGTGCCTGGTATAAGTACATGATTGTGTTCAAGCATTATAATTAGAGTTTAAAGTGAGTCTGATGCAGAGCAGTGGTTGATTGGATAAGCACTTTGAGAAGTTTGGGGTATGAATGGGAGTGTGCTTGCGTTTAAAGTGTTCGGTGGATTTTGATGAACCCTATGCGAAATGATGGAACAGAGGCCAGGAACATGATTGGAATTACCTAAAGATTTTATCAAAACAAACCAGCTTCTAAATTATTCACATTAAAATATTTCATCTTAGTTCTTTAGAGCCTCCAACCTGAGGATTCAGCAGTGAGCAAAAGCAGAAAATGTCACTCAATACGAGTTGGCGTCAATCATTGTTTCAGAGCCCATAGCCATTATCTCCATCCGTGAATGCAGGATGTGAGGTTAATTACTCCTCATCCACTCATATTGGCTGCTAACGATTGCCTTGACCTCATTATTGGACTAATGCTTTAATGCTGATCATTAGCGAGGAAAATAGAAATGCACCGCTGTTTATCCGTCTTCTCCATAATGCCTTTTCTCTGAGAATGTTCAGTTTGAAAAAGTCTGCGCTCTTAATGACCAAAGCTGTCACAAAGACCATCATCCCTTTTCTTTAATGTCAGTCTAAACCTGAAATAAGACTGAAGGAAAGGAAAGCGAAAAAAAGGCTTAATAAAGATAGAAAGAAAAAAGTGAGACAACTAGACAAGGACGAAGGCACTTCAAAGACGGGAATCCACTCTTACTTATTGATCTGGGCTAAGAACATGCCCTTGAGTGCGTAGAACTCGGCGGTCATCTCCTTGGTGAAGTACTTGAGATTGGTAGACTCGATCACCTCCAGACCCTATTACGACAAAGAAAAGGTGATTTCAGTGCACGAAAACAACCACACTGTCTTACTTGCTATTAACATGCTATTAACAAATGGCTTTTGGTGATTAAATACACATGTAACTATGGCTGATTTCTTCACAGCACAGACTGTAGATTCATGTAGTGGCTCACTGATTATCCCTTTAGTATCCATTAAACCCAATCAATTTAAACCCGAAACACTTCATGAGACATGAGCAGTTCCGAAAAAGGTTCACCTATAATACGATCACAGATGTGAAACATAAAATAACTATCATATAACAGTTAGTTCCGACCAATAAACATTTATCTATATGCATCACTCCATGTCCTGTTTTTTTAAAACAATCGTTAATTACATTCGCTAATTTTAGCACTCAAGTAGGCTTTTATTGTCATTTCAACCATATACACAGTGAAACAAAACAGCGTTTCTCCAGGACCATTGTGCTACATACATACAACATAACTAACTAGCTAACTAAGACACCTATTTAGCTGACTAAGACATACTATACAAAGACAACAAAACAATAAAGTGTACAAGCAAATGTGCAAACAAGAGCAGCAACTCGACACAATGCAGTATACTATAATACTATGTATACAATGCAGTATAATGTGAGAGTGAGTTGAGATGAGATACTAGTGAGTGCAAGTAAATTACAGGTGGGTGTGTGAAATTGCTTTTGCATCTGTAGGACTATACAGGAAGGGTGATGTTTCATCACCTCGAATGCAAACATGCATAAATTAAAAACATATTTAAAAATATATTGGAGTCAATGTGCCGATATATAAATTGCCTCATAAAAGAATGACAATGCATCACTGAGTTGATTGTTTCTCCCGTCTCCACTAAATAGCTTCTAACATAAGGCTGAATCCCAAATCTCTCTCTAATGGTGTTTGTGGAACTGTCGTATAAAAGCAATATCACACTAGAGATTGTGATGTGCTGATATTCACTCCTTTATATACACACTCCCTTTCATGTGATATTGCTTAATACTTTTGTACATATTGTTCCTTAAAATGTCTTTATTGGAAATACTAGAAGTAAAGAGATTAAGCAGACTGTGCAAATAAAGGAACTATAAAAAAAAATAATAATAATAAAAACACACAGCAAGGTAAGAGCAGACAAAGTTGTTTAGGAAGAAGAAGAAGGGGAAAAAATTTGAAAAAATCATTCTGCTCCAAATTAATGACAGATTGTCTCTTAAAAATCCAAACTACTAGCAGCCTTCCCAAAGTAATGGAAAGATCCCAGATAATGATACCTGCAATGTTCTCAGGAGTAGATTTTACGTACAAGAGCTACTCCTGAGAACACTGCAGGTGTCATCAGCCAGGATCAGGCAGAGGCTGAGGCAGAGTAATGATGAAAGGAAAGAGAATGAGGCAGCCCTATTAATCAGGCTTAAGAGGATGCCTGGGTCATTCCTTACGCTGCTCGTGACTGACAGCAGCACAACGCAAGTCCTTCTCAAAGTAACAGAGTGCAGAATTATTTGGACGAAAGGTTTGGTTAAAAGCGAACATGAAAGAAAAAAGAGATTTGATAAAAGAAAAGCGATTTGGTGATCTCACGTTGAGGGAAAAATGAGCGGATTGCAGAAGAGATACATGTGAGTATGTATTGATTTACGAGAAGAGTCACTGTGAGCAATTTTACAGATTAAAGTTTTACTAAGTATTCGGGTGTATTTCAAACATTCCAACATTCCTGACTTAATGGCGCTATGATTGACAGCAGTAGGTGTTCCGTCTCTCTCTCTCTCTCTCTCTCTCTCTCTCACCTGCATGCACTCGTTCTTGCCCATCACTCCAGCCAGCTGCAGGTAGCATTTCACCTGCTGCCTGATTTTCTGAAAGCAGTCAACAATGGGCACAGTGGGGATGGTGTGGATGCGGCTCAGGATGTCCAATGCCACATTGACCAGTCCCTGCTTGCGAGCGATCTTGCCATACTGGATGATAGCGGAGGCTGACGCGTGCACGCCCAGCATGGCATTGTTGGTGTTGGGATCGTGCTGTGTGTTACTCTCATATGCTGACACAATGGCTGCACAGATATATTTACCATAAGTTAGCAAACAGCTTTCCTCTAAATCCATAAACACTTAAAAAAAAAATTATGTCTCATAATTACTTTTCCATATATATAATTTATAACATCAAATTATCTAATAAACCCTCTGCAAGTAACAGACATGGCAGGGCATATATCCAGGTTTACCCTGGTAGTGGTGTTGACGCCACATGAAGATGCTACTCCAGTGTGACAGGTCGTCTGAGACGATGGGGAGCCGGTTCCTCCAGGTCTTCACTACAGTCTTCATGTCGTGCAGGCTGGTGTTTCGGCCCAGGTTGGCCGGCTGAAGACCCATGTTGATCTGAGCAGCCTCCTGCAGCTCAATGATCTGTTGAGCAGCCTGTGAGGAAAAGAGACAAAGATGGACAGATGAAACCCTGACTGGGGACCCAGAATGTTCCATTCCTCCAAAAAAAAATCATGAGTCAGGTCCCTCGGATTAGTCTCACCATCATGATTGCAAAAATCAAAACTATCTCAAGGATTACATTTGTAACAATCGTTTATTTCTGCCTATCCAAACCCCTGGCAGGTACCTCACACTCCCCTGCACACGGCAATCTCAAACCCATTACTGCAGCTGTATTGCAGGCTTATGATCTTTATTGGAGAAGACAAAAAATAGAGTGAAATGACGCCTGAGGTGGCTGAGCAAAAAAAGGGTGGATCAAAGTATCCTCTAACCCATTTATCCCAAAAGACAAGAGAAAGACTGTAACCCGCCCAATGTGCTCCTGCTTTTGTGTAATCATCCCATCAGACAAAATGCAAGAAATATGAACAGACAAGAGACTTGCAAAATGTCATGACTTAGAAATGCAATCTATTTCTTCGCACCGTACTTATGTCGGACTCATTTTAACACATCATACTATAATGGAATGGATTCAGTAAATGACGCCACCCCTTACACACATGCGCTCGAATGCTTATTTATAAACTTCATGATTGTTAAGCCAATATGTCGTATTGTTTTATGATTAATCATAGAAAGACCAGTCTAACAGTCACAAAGGCCTGGTGGTTTATAACACAACAACTTACTGTGAATAACACGGATTACACAGAAACAAGGAGTACCCAACTGCTTACTTGTGTGAAGTTTGGATGTGCTTGATCATTACTTTGGAGCAAATCAAGCTCTTGAAACAAAATAAATGAGGAAATACAATATTTTTCACAATTATCACTTAATATCAGCTGATGCAATGTTATATTCTTCATTTCAACAACCCATTCATCATGTAAATGTAATTTTCTCACAGGTATTTAATCAAATGCTATCTGATGAGGAAAGAAAAGTAATTACTGCCATTTTAAACTTGCTGCTTCTCCCTCTCTCCCTCCCATCACTTTTAATCACTTTTATTGGTTGAGGGAGGTGTTTTTCCCCCTCTGTGGTACCTTTGCAGCAGTAAAAGGAGTAAACAAGATTTTTTTGGAAACTTCCACCTTCCACTAATAAACTGACCTGAAAAGAGAGAGAGAGAATCGTCGGCTCAGAAAGACTGAGGCATCACCTCAAGCAACGCGATACTCTTACAGAAACATCAATTCCATGGAATTCACAAGTTCCACAACATTTCACAGTTTAGCAATAGTTATTCTATTTTCTTTAAAATCATATTATAGTCAAATACTGCAGACTCCACAATCATTGATTTGTCTTATGAGCTCCACCCAGTGACAGCAATGCTAGCCTTCTGCAGCAACAGAAAACCCAGAGCCTGGCAGAAGCAATCTACAGACACACATCATCACTATTGTGTGCACAGGCTGATTGTGTGTGTGTGTGTGTGTGTGTGTGTGTATGTCACTCAAGAAGTAGTAACTTGCGCTGAATATTAATACAAGGCACACATTCATAGCCACAATATTCCACTCAACACACATGATCATTCCTAATGACTTAAGTAGCCATAACTGCAGGAGTCAGTCGTTACTCACAAAACAAGCATTTAGCAAAATAATTTCGCAATACAGTAGAAACGAAGCTACAAGCAGAAAAGCCTATGTTTCCTAAAACCAGTCTGGAACATTCCTCTTCTTCATTATTGCTGAAGTAATGTTATTTTGCATAACTTGACTCATGGCACATCGTGTGGAATTTGTGCAACACGGCCAACAATAACGGCAAAATATATTGCATACTGAGAGATCCATCGAGCTGGAAAGTGCATGAGAGTGAGAGAAATTCTGACCTGCAGAAGTGGGGTGTGGACATGAGAAACGATGTGAGGCAGTCTCCGCCACTCTCTGATAGCCAAGCTGCTGGCCATCTCCACCAAGCGCTCAGTAAAGTTGAGTTGCTGCTCCTCTGGGTGACAGATGGCCAAGTACCCACGGTGCATGTTCACCTTCCATGCCATCTCCTTAGGACAGCTCAGTTCCACCTGACGCGCACACACACACACACACACACACACACACACACACACACACACACACACACACACACACACACAAATTGCTTTAAATGTTCCAATTAGAACTTATTTTAAAAAATAAACACATTTAAACCAATTCCTAAACAATTTATGATTAACTGCTTAGACAACCTACATAGTGTATAACTTGATGACGGAGTAGAACCTACAGTGGTGGCTAAAAGTATGGAGAAAAAAAAACTGAATTTCAAAGTTATAATGACGCTCACATTTTTTTTAAATAATGAAAATCAATTAGAATTTATTTTATGCAATGCAATTCGCTTAGTCCATGCCTGCTTGACTGCTTCCTGAAGATCATTGGCAAATTCACTTGAGAGGTCCCTAGTTTTAGCGATTTTTAGTTGTGTACACTTCAGCTTCAGAAACTAAAAGTCCTGCCACATTTGCTCCGTCCATTAAATAAACCAACTGAACCAAATAGGTTTTAATTAATTGGTGAATCACTTATTTTATGCACAGAGAGAGCTACAATTCATGGTGTATGTCATCTTCAATATGATGGCCACCACTGTACATAGTGGGATTCAACCACAAAACTCTACAATAAAAACATGTATATTTTTTTTTTATACATATATTTTTTAAATAAATAAATTTGCTCTTTTGCTTTTATATAGGGATAGTTTCTAAATAATCAAGTGACACTGTATCCAAACACTGTTCCAGCAACCTTAACACACTTTCAAATTCAGTCATCAATATGCCTGGGTGGTATACGTTATTAACAATGTTTTGCAACACCTTCATTTACTGTTTTATAAGAAACACCCGACCACCCATAGAGACAAGCTAAAGGCTGTTATCAAAGCAACCTGGTCTTTAGTAATGTCTCAGCAGTGCCATAGGCTGATCGCCGTCATGCCACAATAATGCGAGCAAAAATGTACCCACGCCAAGTATTCACTGCTAAAATTAACATACTTTTAATAATATATTATTAATTATATATTCTGATCTTAGGAAATATTCTAATATTTTGAGATACTGGATTTTTGAACTGTAAGCTTAATCAAAAAAAGATGGACAATACATAAAATGTATATTTATAAAAAAAGTATGTTAATTTCTATTAAAAAAATAATTACACAATATAAATTTTTTTTTTTGAAATGCGCTGTATGCACGTAATATCTTCACATAATATGAACAATTTCCTGGTAGGGAACGATACCCCTGCTTTAGTTTAACAGTACAACCTAAATGATTTATCCAAGATATTGGTTAATGTTAACTATTTATTAATTATTAATAATTTAAGTATGAATTATTTTTTTTTTATTTTTATTACAGATCATTAACCATGTCACGGAAAACAGGAGAACAAAAAAAAAAAACTTGTTGACGTTCAAGCCGTGCAGCGTGTTGACAGAAGTGAGATGAATTGCTGCTGTGGGTCACAGCACATTTACCCTGCTCAATATTTTGAATAATATCTATGCAGCAGCATTTGCGACATTATCTGTGTTCGAACTGAAAGCTGGAACTTCCTGAGGGCAAAAGCTACTGCAGCACACTGCAACATAGCTCAGCGCAAATAAATCTCTTCCAGGCAGACGTTTGCGCAATTATTCAAGCATGTATCCGTAAATATAAGGTGCATAGTGAATGAAGGGAGAAGGCGCAGAAGTGGGTCGACAGTGCCGGACAATTTAATTAGGTGTCACCTTAGAACAGAAGCCTCGGTGGATTCATTCCCAGTCTCCTTGAACAGGAGCAAGAGTATTTATAATGTGTCAAGTGGCATCATGTCCTTTTTCCTCGGACTTTTAAAGACAGGGCCATAATTTAAACACCAACAGGGAGGCTACATTTTTAAATGCTGTACACAACATCTCTCTATACACCACACACCACCTATCAGTGTTCTCCTAATATTCAAACTAATCATTTAATAATGATTACAGGTGTGAAACTCCAGCATAATATCCCCGCTCTCGCTAATCAATCAAGGAGAAGTGAGAAGGATAAACAGCTAAGAGCTTGAGAGTGTTTGTGTGCTCATCTAGGTTTACCTGCACCAGTGCCTCCTTCATGGCAGCCCAATTGGAAACTCTCCACGCACACTCCAGCACCAGGTATGGGTTTGTGTGACCTTTGGACTGGCCATATTCAGTCAGAGCCTCCCACTGGTTCAGTTCCTTAGAGCAACTGGAGCCGAGTAGAAATAAACACAGTCCATGGTTAAACATTTTCTGAATAGACGCTTCACAGCAAAGTAACTCAACATGTGCCAAATTCCATAAATTGAATTTTGGAGGCATTGCAAAATCCAGCGTGGCTTTAGGAGTGGAGCCCGTCATCTTGGGCCAAGTTCTGAAGGAATGTTTGGCTACACAGCAGAGAGCTAAGACAGGTCGGCTTCCAATGATTTAAAAGGGCCGTGGAACCTACCGGATCCAGTGATCCTCCCATAGCTGGTACTCAGGGAAGATGGCAGGAGATGTGTTGGTCCTCTCATGCTCTTTGCGGGCTTTCTCCATGGCTTTCTCATAACTCTCTTGTGCCTGGTGGAAAGAAAACAGCTCAGAATGCTTGCAGAAATGATTACAGATTCAGTGGGAAACGTCAGGGATTTAAGGTCAGGGTTCACTGTGCTCATCTAACCTGCTCAAAGAAGCCATGCTGCTCATAGGCAATGGCTGTGCTCGTCTCGGGGAACTTGCAGCGCTTCTGCCACAGCCCCGCCCACATGTCCTCTTCCTGCAGCAGGGAGTAGAGCTCTGCCAGTGAGTCCAGGATCTCCTGAGAAATACAAACACAGGATTAGACTTTATGGAGGGATTTTGGAATTTTTTATTTACTAATTATATTAAAATTCATTAAAACACTTAAGAGTAAACTGTGGACAGAGTAGCGTTTAAATTATAGTTTAGTTATGAATAGTTGTTTAGGTTTATAAGTAAATGCTTCAGACACTTAGGCTACACAATCAGCATTTGTAAATAATGTGAGCTTTATAATATTTAAACTTTTATCTTTTAATATAATACAAATCAAACACATTTAAACTTTGCCTTCATATGGTGAGTAAAGTGAATCGGATCGACTTCTACCTGCAACCTATGAAGCTAACCTTTACTAAACCTGGACGGATCCTTAATCTACGACACAGCAGTAAAAAGCAAGACAGAAAAATTTGCATGGAGGCCTGAGT
This sequence comes from Leiocassis micropogon, assembly GCA_028565275.1. Taxonomy (NCBI): domain Eukaryota; kingdom Metazoa; phylum Chordata; class Actinopteri; order Siluriformes; family Bagridae; genus Leiocassis; species Leiocassis micropogon. Next base: position 16,438,353 of record JAOVVA010000054.1, read on the forward strand.
CTACCTGCTGAGGGGGTGTGATGCTCTCCTGCTCATAGAACTCTGTGCTCTGTTTGGGTTTGATTTGAAGACTGAGGCCTTTCTCGAAGGCCTGCTGTTCCAGCATGAGGGTGGACCGGAGCCACAGATTGTGCGTCTTGCCTAGGTACTTGAGCACACAGGGCCTGATGGGGATAGGAGGAACACACTGCGACATGGCCTCCACAAAGCAGTTGAGTGCACTGGGCTGACAGTCTCTCTGTGCCTGATGACTGCCGCTGCACAGGAATGGGCCCATCTCCCCAGACAGGGCCTGCAAAGGGGCCAAGGGTCACAATGGCACGTTCAGTATGCATAGAATAGGACTTAAAAAAAGGAGATTATTCAGCTTTGAGAGCAAGCATCGTGAATAGTTCTAAAAAAAATAAAATAATCTTTGTTCTCTTGGCAATAGATACCTGGAAATATTTTGTAATGAATATTTACCATGAAAAAAATGGCCCATCGAATAAAAATGTAAATGAGGACAAAGAGATCATATTCACATGACGGATCTGACATGGACCCTAATTCAGTTCTTCCTTGCCACTTAACCAAAACAAAGCCATAAAATTCTCCATTTCAATACTCTGGAAATGCATTTAAAGATTCATAGCACCCATTACCGCAAATCAAAGCTATTTAATTAGAATCTTAATGCTTAAGACATCTGGTCCATTAAAATCCTGTTATTTGCATAAATGCATGAATTTCATTCTCATTATCATGGTCTGCATGTGTAATAGCTAGTTGAAGAGGGCAAAGAGTCAGAGCGCCTGTTTCCCCATGAGCCTACTGATGGGACTGGTATGAGGGACAAGACATGACCTCTGACACTATAAGGGCATTTAGCTTGCAGAATGGGTAGTGTTACGATATGCATCATGAGCACTAAAGCACTTCAGCAGTTCTTAAGGTCAAATGAAGAATTTAGCACAAGACTATTTTTAGCAGACATAGGTAATGAAATCCATTGTTTTTTTGTTTTTTCCTGTAGCCGAGAACCAAGGTACAGGAAAAGTCCCACTGACTTACATGCTGTTGACGGTCTGACAGGATCTTCCAGAGACGAGGGAAAAGTTGCACCCATGTCTTCTCAGCCAACGGTGTGGAGATGTGACAGAGCTGTACAAGGGCATTCAGCAGCGCTCCCGTCTAAGACAAAGACACACACATATTCAGCACCATTTTATATATAGTGCATTGATGGTACAGGTAAAAATCCAGTATTCATTCTAAGAGGGGGTGGGATATCCTGCAGAACTTGACATGTTCATGATCCAAACGCATATTATAAATGCATGATAAAAAAAATATGCAAATATCTCAAACAACTGCTCCTCAAGATCATGATAGGTCAGGTTTTTAATCTCCCTCAGTCCTTGAGCTTAAACAGAGTGTCACAGCTTAACCCAAAGCACCCTTGAGCCTACACTTCTACATTTATACAGCACAGAGCACTCATTATTTCTGTCTGGAGAGAAAAAAAAAAAAAAAAAGTCTGTGATTGTGTTCTGCACAAACCAACTTCAGTCACGCATGCCTTAGTAACATATGTTGAGGTGGCCACTCACCTTGACCTCTCGAAGAGAATCCAGGAACTTGTCATGCCGGTTGGTGAGCATGTGCAGCTGGTTGCCGGCGTCGCGCTCTGCCTGCTCCTTGGTCTTCGGCAGGCTGGTCTGATCCCCGGGTGCCAGCTCAATGTCTATCTCCACATCCTAGACATGATGGCAAGGCACAGATTGTTAATGAGGATACTTGAAATAACGACTTAGCAATATTGGTTTCTATTACTTTATGCCTTTGGGAACAGGGAATGCATACTGATGGGTAAGGATAATCAGATAAAAAAAACTGTGAAAAAATGCTACACCAACCTCCTCTTTGGTCTCACTGTTCTCCCTCTCACGTGGCTCCTGTTTGATGTGAGTGGCCATAGCGAAGGCGGCACGGTCGTGGCTGTCAGCCAGGTTGATGACATTGGTGATGGAGGGCAGCATTGAGCCCTGGCAGCTGGTGCCTATGATAGTGCCCTTCTCGCACACTGCCAACAGCAGCTGAGGAACAGAGTAGAGGTCTTGGTCACTGCAGTTTGATGCCAGCCTCCATTATAACTGTTGCCCCCTCCTGGGTGTGGAGAGTAATCAATCCCCATTTAGGTCTGAACCCTGGCTGTGCTTATTGATATCAGTACAACACAGGGTTGACTCGTGATCTTCTGCACACAACTCCAACTGTAGCATATTTTACGCTGACAGAGGCCTAGAGGGCACGAATGTCAGAACGTGGTTCCGCTCTAGCACAGCAGGATGAATCGGTACATGCCACTAGGGTGTGTAGGGCAACATTAATAATTCACCAGCAAGCAGCTGCATTGATTGTAGAGATGAGTGCTTTTTTTTTATGTATGAGCTCACATGCAGCCCACACTGCTACACTCAAAGTCAGAAATGTGAGATTGATGGTAATCACTTAAGATGGTAAACACTCTAGTTTAATCTTCTGCAAACAGAATTTAAAGTTTAAAAAAAAAGTACAACATTTTTTATATTGTAAAGCAATTGTTTTGCTACTTGGTGGCGCTGGGGTTTGAACCTGTGAGCTTCTGATCAGTAGTCCAACATATTAACCACTATACTACCCCAAAAAAAAAAAAAAAAACTTAATAGTCTAAGGGCGGCTGCTAAAACAGCCAACTAATCTTAGTAACCCTTTTGTTAATTATTGTCAAATACTGTTTGCAAATGAAGTAGCTCTATACTTAGTCCATTTACGAATGCTGATTTCATCAGAATGGAAAGAAAATAGCATGGTAAGAAAAGCACTCAGTGGTTACGTATTGCAAACTTAGTGAGTATTCACACTTGTAGTTTGGTTCTCTATTTTTCTGACCAAAGTATAAAATGATGAATTAGTTTTGGTTCACTAGTATAAAGTCCTGCTTAGTGTTCACACTGGCATTTTCAACATCGGACCAAAAGACACAGGTATATGGATTATATATGGTGTCTTTACCAGCTAAAAACATGAGAGTTTATGGACTGTAACATATATTGAAAATAAAACCGTATAAAAAGTACGTAAAAAGTATGGTTCTAGATGGCAAATAAAATGGTCACCAACTCGTCTAATGCTTTTATTTTGCTATTAGCTTTCATCCAGACAGTTGCCATGGGTGACTACACCCCCCCCAAAAACAAAAACAAAATTAAAAAAATAAATAAAATGCAAGCAGTGTACACTGTCGTACACTGGTGAACATTTTACAAGTGCTCTTGTTATTGAACGCAGCCCTAGCTGGGCAATGTGTCTGTTAATTTGGCAACATGTCTGTGAAGATTCTCAGTCATCCAGGTGAGGTTATCTGGAAATTGAGTCATGTCAACTGGGAAGATGTTCATTTGACATGACTCAACTTCTGGATTTAATTTGGCAGCGTTACGTTTATTAATGATATTAGGTATTTAATTTTTTTCATCTCGGCAGCTTTTGAAACCTGTCCAGGGCCGTGCTAGCTAATGGACATGATGTACCTAGGAATTTTTCCCTCACTCCCTGCCTGTCTAAACGTTGCCTCTACATCAAATGTCACAGAGTAAACCAGTGAAATCATCAGGCACAATCATCACCGTCATCATCATCAACAGATAAAGCTAGCAAAACAGAATTGGCTCATTTACATATCTTCGGTCTGTGGTGCGATCAAATTTCAATCAACCGGCACAAGAGTTCACTTGTTTAAGTGAACCGCAATAACAGGACAACTTCGTCAGAGCTTGTTTAAATTAAACGAAACATGTCAAGTGTGTGCATGGATTTAAAGCCAGACCTTGAATGAATACCACAAAAGTGCCACAACTATCTAAAACTAATTTATAGTGTTTTTTTTTTTTTACATTATCTATACTGCATCTGTACAGACTGGGAAATTACCATAAAAATGTGAAAAACTATAAACAAGTTAAAATTTACAAGATTCAGCTACAGAACTAGGATTCAAAACTAATAAAACAGCTAAAACATAAATAAAACTGCTATAGCATTCGTGAGATATTCCTTCAAGGTGAAGTTCCTTCTTCCTGCCCACCCTGAATATTTTAAAATGTCCTCCCTGCTCCTAACTCAACTGATTTTATAAAACAAACTAACCTGACTCTGATCTGGCTGCCTAAGTTGGAGGAACCAAGATTGCGAAACACTGCTTTAAGCAAATGTATTTCGGTGGATGCACTTGATCTGTACCTCAATGCACTGTTTGATCCAGAAGTGACTGCCCATGGCCTCCCAGTTCTGGGAACAGCAGATGTAAAGGAGCCTCTCGTAGACACGCCGCTTCATGGAGGCATCAAACACCTCAAAGAATTTCGCTCTGATTAGTGGCTGAGCACAGCGTAGCCCCGACAAGAAGGCCGGCTCCAACTTCGATGTGATATCGCTTCCTGACAAGCTTTCATCTCTGAAAATCGGTAAACAAAAAGATGCTCAAAGAGTCCATAAGTTAAAAATAAAAACTTAATTTAAAAATTAAGAAGAGAGAGCATGAGCGAGAGAAAGATATTTTTTTTGAAAAATACAAACACAGCAGAAAACACAGGTGTTGGACTCGGTGTTAAATGTTGACTAAGGATCAGCATCAGGACCCCTTCATGCCACCTGGCTCTTAAACACCAAGGCCTGATCAAACCCTTCAGCCATCCAAACTGGCCCTGCACCCCATGAATCAGCTGTGGCCTTGTTGCCATGGAAATAGATGGACGGGGCAGCGCAGCCACACAACCCATGATTAATTGGTGCAATTACCTGTAGACATAATTAACGAGGTCGAGAAACTGGGCATTTAATTCAAGGTCATCGGGAAAGCGCTTCTCAATGTAGGTCATCATTTTCACCAGCAGGATGGACTTTTCTCTGAGATTAGGCATCTGGGACAAAAGAGAGGGAGAGAGAGAGACGAGTAAGAAGGACAAAGATACAGGGAGTAAAAAAAGACAAACAAAAGGAAGAGGAGGCAGGGAGGCATTGGGTGAACAGACTGATACAGTCCATTTATCTTAAATCTATCAGGTGGGCTGTGCAGCACCTTCACTCAGCTCCTTTCTTTGTATCGGTTTAGTTGCCTCAGGCTAACCGAGTGAACACCTGGGTACAGCTATCCAGCCAGGCCATGCTGCCCAATGAACACAGTGTTCAGAAGTAATGAATACACATGATTGTTTAAGCATGGACTGTTTGCATCACATGGTGGGGTCTCAATGCTCATACCCAATTGTCAATATAATCCAGGTTTCTATATGTAAAATGTACCGAATTTCAAATCTCTACCTGATTGGACGCCATGGGAGAATTGTTCTTCACCCACTCCTCTACGATCTTCACCACAGCACGAAGAACCTTCGGGTCGGGCGATTTCTCGATCAGGGAGGTGAGGATAACCTGAATGAAGTTCTTCCTCATCTCCATGTTCATCACGGACAGCCTGGTCTTTACCAGGTCCAGACTAAGCATGACCAGCTCACTCGTGACTGACACACAAACACGTACAGATATACGGGAACATCAGTTTTAAAAAAAAATCATTCAATTATCTTTAGAAGAAGAGTACACTGGGCAAAAAAAGCTTTTACAAGCCATAGCAAAGCTACTTTTTGAGTAGTGGTTCATTTTAAATTTAAATTTTACTCTCAGCTTGAAAAAAATCATCCAGACCTAGAAGATGAATAGCCACCAGAACAGAAAGACTTCATTTTAGCAGAGAGAACTGGAGCTAAGGAAAGCTTGAATCTGAATGTATTTTCTGGTTGATTTGTGAGCAGTTAAGTGTGAGTGCTGATCAGCTGTAGCAGTGGGGAGATGGGGATTGTGCTGGCTGCAGATTGCTGATTTGAAGCTGTGTGTGGACTCATGCTGTGTGCACAAGGCTTTGGGACAACTGCCTTGGTGACACTGCAGAGTGATGATCAGTGGCAGTAAAAAGAAAGTGTGTGCACAAGTCTGTCTGTGTGTCTTGAAGCACACTATCCATGTCCAGGACGGCCCTTTGGGAAGCAATGGGTTAGGAGATCGGACTGGAGATGCTAAGGCATTGGACAGGGGGAGAAATTTTCTAGCAGAAGTTTCTTAGATCAGAGAAATTAGTGATCCCAACATTTCAGTGGTTACACTGGTCCTTCTGCAGCACCCAGTGGTCAAATGCAGACACCACAGAATACACTCACTTGCTCGAAGTTAAAATCAAAAGACACATTTGACTTGAGTCCAGTCACTTGTTCATATCTACTGCTGATTCTAAATTATTCAATTATTAATCAGTCAATCATTAGTCAATCAAGCTAATTATACGTACTTACACAGGCGCACACACCTGTCTGGTTTTATATACATGACAGTGTATTGTTGACCTAATAAAACCTCATGATATATAATATTACATCCTGACCTCAGTTAAAGCAACATATTGTTCCTCTGCAGTGTACAGAGTCATGTCGTCGGAATGATGCAGGAATGAAGGGGACTAATCATAGGAATGAGGACGATCATGAGTTTGTGACACAGGAGCATGAACAAGCACCTGCAGGTGGTGTGTTGACAGAAAGAGGCCAGCAATCGTAGCACGTTTTCGTTTAATTTGGCCTTGGCAAGCCCCATATCACATCACCGAAATGCAGCAGCTCAGAGACAACAGCTAATAAGAATTAATTCAGCATCTTGCAGGTGATCTGGACTCCTATAACAGCTAACAAAAGTGATGTGGCCTGTGAGGATGTAAATGGTTTACCTGCGCTGGCCTCTGCGGGACTGGGGTTGGTCTGTGGGCTCAGGTGCTCCCGGACCATCTTCTGAAGCGAGCGCATGAAGACAGAAATGAGGCGGTCGATGTAGCTGGAGTTGTAGCTGCAGGCTGACTTAAGGATCATTAGAGTTCCTGTAAGTGGAGGAAGGAGGAAGGAAAAAAAGTGAGGAAGGAAAAAAAGTAAAGAAAGAAAGTAAAGAAGGTAGACCGAGAAAGAGAGATTAAGACGATGGCTTATGGAAGTGAGGTCTCTACTGCACCAGTGCATGGCCATTTAGTAACTTTGAAAGCAGCTTGTGTCTCACCCGTTAAATTACAAGGTCATTTTAAAAGAAATCTGACTGAGATAGCAGATGAGATAGGGGGCAGAGAGGATGAGTAATGCTTTTTTTGGGCTGGGACTCTAGGGAGCAGAGACAAATGTAAAAAGTCACCCTGGGCAAGACACATACATCATATCAGTGGTGCATGTGCAACTGTATGCCTCCAGCAGGGCGGAATCAGGAGGTATTTATTGACCAGCAGGGCCATTTCGAGCCTGGATCAAATACCACTAACTATAGAATGTAACCCAATAGTGTTTTATCACCTATTGTGTGTTTGTAAAAAATAAATAAATAAATAAATAAATAAAAACTCCTGCTTCATGGAACTTGAGAAGTCAAAAGCTCTTCCTGTGGCGGGATGTAATATTCCTGAAACAATCTATATGAAAACTAAACAGGCATAGCCTTCTAATTAGTGACACATTAATATGGTCTTGGGAGGCGACTCTTACCAAACAGCTGAGTGGGATTGCCACTGGTGGCCTTCTCATAATTGGTAAGACCCTCATAAATGACTTTCCCCACAGCTGCGTACAAACACTCCAACTCCTCGTATTTAGAGGCCACTGAAGAGGTACCTGAGAACACAGAGAAACAGAAAAGAAACCTGATATTAAAAACACAAACAACAAAATAAGACTGAGGGACTTGTTAATGTGATGTTTCCCCAACGTCTCATAGTTAAACTAGACCAAGATCTGGCATTATTGAGCCCTCGTGAGCTATCGTGTTCTAAGGATAGGAACACTTTAAAAAGGTTTCATCAGGGAACAAAGGGAATCAGTCAGAAAGACGTTGTAATGATTAACAGTAACCTCTGGCTCAAGCAATGCCAGGAAAATATCCTCCACAGCATAAACCATCTTTTCCTGGTAATTCAGCATGCATCAAAAGATCCAAATAAATAAATCAGCTCATCTTGGGTACGCCTAAGCGTTTAATAAAAGGGGTAAAACATTTGCCAATAAAAGCAACTTTTCAGTGTGTGTGTGTGTGCGCGCGTGTATATGTGCGTGTCCAGTTTCTCTGCATCAGGCAGGCTCAAATAGAAAATGGCTACTACAAAAATAATAATAATAATAATAATCAAAATAAGAAATGCAAAACCAGGCATCTCTCACTTAATATCAAAAAGATTTTTGAACTGATGAACTGTGAGTTTGCTGGTATAGAAGTAATTCCAGCCAGACTCATTAATCAGCATGTCTATGAAACAACTGATGGTCTATTCTATTTTTAGCTCTGTTTTTTTCCCCCTGCCTCAGCTAACATTGTACCTGAGCAACAAGGGGAACCAACTACTGTAGTACAATTTACCTGACAGCAGAAAAGAAAAACAACACGGTTGATTTGCAGAGCTGAGCCATGCTGCATCACCAGGCGTAAAAGCACTAGAATTATGGCCAGGAAATGCCTACTTAAACAGTCAGAACTGACATTACATTTGACCAAACGCAGACACCTCCTGAGATCGGCAAAAATCTTGCATACTCATCACCTTTAATAAAGAATTCTCTTCTGAGGTGTTTACAAGTCAATAATGACCTTGTCCAGAAACGCTAAATGAGTTCTGTCGAATAGTGAATGTATTGTACGTGTGTACAGAGTCTGTAGACATCATGAAGTCTAATATCAGATGCATTCTGATTGCACAGCCATAAGACGCTTCATCAGAAAATGCTTATCTTCATTATTACCCTTTCCATATAACATGTAAAATAATAAAAATGTATACAATTGTCTCAAAGCCAGGGTGTTGACTAGGGCTCTTTAACTCACTGGGCTCAGTAGGGAAAATACTCATGAGTCTGGAGAGCAGAGTGTGTACAGCTCGGAGGACTTTGGTGTTGCCGCAGGTCATGCAGGCTGCAATGCCTCGCTGAAGAGGCTTGAAGTGGACCAGGATGGCTGGAGACTGCAGTACGGTCAGGAGGAAGCTCAGGATCTCCAACCCTGTGCAGATGTTTGAGAAGTTGGCCTGGGTGGGCTGCTCCTATTCAAGACACAAGGAGAAGCATGAAATTAGATTTCGCCTTAGGGCACGTTATCTCCATTAGAAAACAAAACAGATCACCGCTGAGCAGCTCAAAGCACCACAACTAGGGCTGACTAACATAAAAAGGAGAGGCCAGCTGGAGGCTCAATTATGTCCTCAGGTGACGCAGGTCGACATGCAGTGAGCTGCCCAAACCAGATCTATGTCTCTTGGTCAGAGAGAATGCAATGATAGAAATCAGATTTGTGGTACACTTCATTTATGAGAATAATGGGGCTGGGCAGGTAGTCTACTCCCTCACGAGACCAAGAGCAACCCAAAACAACTCGTGTCTTTGTCAGAGGAGAAGAAAAAAAATAAAATAAAAAAAATGGAGGGCTGTCTACCATGGGGCAAGGCTAGGACAAACTGATAACCTTGCTAAGACCTGTCCTATAAGAGCGCAAGAAATAGCAGCAGAAATTAATCCAGGGTAAAGGTTTGATAAAACACGACGCTGGGGGGGCTGCTTGTACCACTTTGAAGTTTCGACATGCATCATTGAGCACGTCTACTCTCAGACGTGTTTTCTTCATTTTTACTATTTAAAATAATAAATGATGTTTACACTATGAAATCATACATCAGCCTTATAAACAAATTTTTAAGTCCAAAACTTGAGTACATGTAAACAGACAAGCCGCCAAAATACACTAGGAATTCAGTTCGCATTCACTAACTGCTAAACCATTTAAACTGAGAAAAACAAGCTGTTTCCCGGTATTCAAGACACGCAAATGCCAAACTCCAGGAATCTACAATTACACAAGGCCCAAACAGACTGCACTGTCATTTTATTGCAGCCTGGGGAATAAGGCCCCACTTGTGCATTTCAATCAAACACACAAGCCTGGAGAAGGGCACATGTGTATGATCCTGAAAAGAATCAATAGGGCGGTGTGTCTGGAAGACAGGAAGACCGTTCCAAAGGCAGGGGAAAGGAAGAAAAAGAAGGAAGTAGAGGGTGAGTGAAACAAAGAGCGCCCAAAAAGGTGGAACAAATGCAACAAAAGAGAAGTGTGTGAGCTAGAGGACGTGAGGGAAACAGAGAACACATTCTGAAAGAGTGGATAGACTGCTTAATTGAGAGCCAGTCTCCTAGATGACAACAGAATTAGTCACAGTGCTGAGCTCCAGAGAGTGAGAAATCAGTCAAAAGCCACGGGTTATCGATTTGGCTCACATCAAAACTGCTTTTGGAAAGGCAACGGAAAGAATGAGGAGGAATGGGACAGGATGAGGACAAGGAGAATGTCTACATCAAGACAAATAGAGCAGAACAAGGTCAAAAAAAGCTAAATATTTAGACAAACTGTAAAACATGGCTGAGCCACTATGCTTAAACTTAAATGAAATAGACTTTAGCAAAAATCACCTAAAGCTAGATTTAATTGTTTTCAAGTTTGACTTCCAAGAATACTCACCACAGTCATGAGCAGCTTGTCAAACCACTGCAGTTTGAGCTCAGCACGGGGCCACATGTCTGGCCGGAGGGCCATCTTCATCAAATTCACACAACGGCGAGAGAGCAATTCACCAGGAGAGCCTGCCACACTAGTGCTGTCGTTCACCTAGGAACAAAGGAAAATTAACATGCTGCAAAGTACAAAACGCTAAAATGCAAAAGTTAATTATGAGGAACAGCTCACAAGAAAATTCTCATTTACACAAAGTGACCTGACTATATTCCCTCTATTGAGAACAAGAGGATAGGACAAGGTGGCTTATATACCTGGCAGGCGATGCGGATGAGAAAGTTGACCACGGTGTCAGTGTGCTGCTTCTCTACAGGTTTGGTGAGCAGCGCCTCAGTGCCAGGCATCGACTGACTTCGGCCAAACACCTGATGAGAGAAACAGAAATAGTCTTTATGTTCAAACATGGCTCTTACAATCATTTAAAAACTGATAAAGAGATACAATGAGAGAGAGAGAGAGAGAAGGAGAGAGGGAGAGAGAGAGGGGGGGGGGGAGACAGGGAAGGGGCTACAATAAACTAATGCTGGTTTTAAGGGTTCCTCACCGTGCCCACTGCACCGGTAGTCGTGCGGAATCTCTTTACATCCTGAGCAGAGTCCACAGATGCTCCCCGCTTCAGAGCTCCAGCGCTTGTGCCTTCACCACCAGCAGCTGCGTCTGCTTCCGACTCCGGCTATGAAAACATAACATAACATAAAATAACAAAAAACGCAACACGCAACATATAACAAAAAACGCAACACATAACAAAAAACACAACACGCAACACAACACGCAACACTGTTTTATCTTAGAGAAAAGGAATTCCAAAGGATTGATATGAAATGAATGTAAATATTAAATGTGGCCGACCTGCTGATCTTTGATCCGCTGAAGTTCCCATTTGATGACCACCTCAGCCAGGTCCACAGCCAGCTTCCTCTGCTCGATAGTGACACTAGGTGTGAAGCCAAGCCGCTGCATGGCACTGATCATGTGCTGCACAAGGTGATGCCTTACAGGGTAGTACACCTGACCACAAATAAGCACACTGACATTAACTGGGACGGCACATGGACTGCTTGGAGGGGGGAATAAAACTGTATTCCTATTCTTGGGTCTAAAATATGAGGTGTATAAATAGAGGCACAGTCATACCCTGAAGTGCTGCACAATAAGGTGCAGGATATGGACCAGCTGTGGCACAGTGTGCCCCTCCTCTACAATGATCTTGCGGGTCCAGTGAGTGAGCATCTGATGCCCGTCCTCCATGCGAGCGGGTACAGCGGGAGTGAGGATGGCCATGGCCTGCCGCACAATGGCACGAGCCTCCATAGTGTGAGCTTTCAACAGACTGTGGAACACCTGGAAAACAACCATGGGTAATCAGGCCTGAATAACAGTTTCCAAAATAATACCATTTTGGAAGGATTTGGTAAGACATTTATAATCTTTAAAATTTGCTCTTAAGGCCCGAACCTGCAGGACAATCTTCTTGTGAATGGCAAATTTGGCAATGATGTGGGCCAGGAGCAGATGGCCGCTGTATTTGCAGGCCGGGTCCACGCAGGCTTTGGGTAGGAGACAGGGCCAGGCAAAGGTCATAAGGCGCCTCAGTTTGCTGTTCCTGCTCTTGTTGTTGTCGTGAATGTGATGGTGGGCGTGTTCAACCAGCAGTGTGGAGAACTGCAGCAGGTTGATCCTAAGCGAGTCCAGGAGGTCAGACTGCTTCTCTGGGTCCAGCACCTGATCAACAGTTAAAAGGAAACAAACTTGCAACATTTCATCTTACTAAAAAATACTACCACAGTGAGTGAATACAGAGATTTGAGGTGGCAACAAAGGATCAGACTTAGAGAGTAACTGATAGTCCAGGCTCTTTGCCACGGTTAATGCCAGACTGGGGAAGAGATAATCAATTTCAGCGTGAAACAAATGGAGTCCATTATCCCCCAGCATTTTGTCTTGGCCATAATCGGATTCGAAACACCACAAACACTATGACCTTTATCGAGGTTGTGATATTTCTCTCGACATAATATTAGCCCCTGGTCAGGAGTGAATGACATCACGACTGTGAAAGCCTGCCGCATTACCTTGGTGATGAAAACACTGGTGATGCTCTCGGGGTTATCGCCCTCTGGGTTGGGGGGGCCCAGGAGCTGCTCGCCTTCCCCTTTCTCAAAGCTGTATAGAAAGGCTGGGTGTAGGATGTGCTGTAAAACCTGAAGGAAAACAGAATAAAGTCACATTAATGGAAATAAACAAAACATCCATTAACAGATCAACAACACGTTGGACAAGCAATGATACAATGAATGCTAAACCCAGGCTGCAGGAGTGACCGAGCTGTGCTGAAGCCATAATTTATGGCTTCCACAGAGCTTCTGCTGCTGGGTGGCAGTTCTGATTTTGAGTCATGGGTGGTAGGTAGTTCACTCTACAGCTCTGTGATATTAATCACAATGACATGAGAGCACATTACAATAACGTCATTAGACTGTTTGTGTTCCCCTCTGGCTCTCCTGCTCAAATTCCAGTAATGAGAATAATAAATGTAGAATAAAATTACATGTGTATGTAAGTGTACAATAGGGACATGAGAAAGAAGGACACAAAGATGGAATGCAACAGAGAAAAACACTGGAAAATTTACTGACTAATTCTTTGCAGCTTCTATTCTATTTTAGAAAGATTAAAATATTGAACATCAAGCAAAAAAAAAAAACAACTAAGGATATTTCAAATTACAGGAACGGGGTTAGGAAACCTTCAACATATCAAAACCTGGAAGGGGTATGCTGAACAGTCAACTTTGTGTAGGAAATGTGGTCAGAGAAAAAAAAAAATTCATAAAAGTTGCATGGTGAACCCTTGGGGGGCTAAACTGTGGGACTAAACAGCTGTGTGGTCATAAGACAACCAGAGTAGGACTAATCAGATGAAAGGCCATCAATTTGCTAAGAAGCATAAAGATTGCGGAAATTGTCAAACAGCAGCTTTGGGAGCATTAAAAAAAAATAAAAAAAGGAAAACCGGACACATTTGTGTGCTGTTATGAAAGGTAAAGGTGACTGAATGACGACATCTTTGAGTGTGCAACTTTTTTTTTTGGCTAGGCAGCGTATAATAAATATTTTAAGTTCATCTAAAGTGT
>JAOVVA010000054.1:16452456-16479498 GCA_028565275.1 Leiocassis micropogon
ACATACGTATATACACACTCAATAAATCAACATGCATCTTACTTTGTATATACAGTAATTGACTACTTAAAAAACGCAAATATACAAAATACTCATTTAAAACATCACATTTTGAAAACACTAATGTCACATCTAAACTCTCAAGTTGTTGGACTCTTTCTCAACCCAATCTCATTAAGCCCTCACAGAAAAGCATCTGGCAGCACCACTTGAATCGAGACACATCCCATTAGAGAAGGTGATCAATAATCATGTCTGCTTGTTCCCCAGAGTAATTCAGACCAGTGGGCAAACCCGTCTTTGTCCGTCTCTGCAGGTGAGACAAAAACCGTCTGTGTCGGCTGACTGCGCGGTGTTGTCTGATAGTGGCCATGGCGTCTATGTTTTTGTTGTGTTAGCATGTGTGTAAAATAAATGACGGCACGTACGGCGCTGGTATCAGGCAGGCCGCAGGGCTGCAGGTGTGCCTTCATTATCCTCCGCCCTAATGAGCCCCTACGCCGTTAGCATGAGTGATGGAGCCGCGCAGACTCCATTACACACTATCTATTACGGCAGCACACAGCCCCTAAACACAGACACTCCCCCCGCTACACATCCACTACAAAACCAACAGAGAATATCACTCAAAGCAAGCACTCCGTGTTGCTGAAAAACGTGTTGCTGTGTCTGCTCTCGGAAAACGTCTCTCCGTGCACTTTGAGCGGCAGTAATTCGGATGCAGCCTGGCAGGGGGTGAAACCTGCTGAGCTGAGTGTAGTGATGGCTGAATGACCAAAAATCATGGTAAAATCAGTGTTTGTAAAAGGGAAAGAGAAATTAATAAAATTACACTAATGACTGTAAATACTAAACAGCAGCATTTTAAAAAATGTATCATGATGGATATCTCCATGAATAAATCTCCAACTAGGACACAATTTATTGACTATTTTATCAGAGGTGAAGAATTGAGAATTTAAACAAAGTTGGATAATCTGGAGCGAAATATTCAGTAGTGCTCCTCAAAGAGCTTGAAGAATGCAGATGCAGTGTAGAGCGGAGTTTGTCCATGACGAAAAAACCTCCTCCCTGCTTACAGTAAGTCCATGTATATTAAACACAGGATTATACTCCCAATGCTCAGGTAGCATGACAGGAGCACGTTCCAATCTCCTGCCTTTGCCATTTTGCTTCTAATTAACTACAGGGCTAGTGTTTGTTATGCTCAGGAAACGCTGATCCATGTCATAAAATCAGTCACACCCTCAAATAAGTCCAAGCTAATAGAGGAAAAGGGTCATGTCAAAGTTAAGCCAGATCAGAGTTTCCCCTCATGTAGAGAAGGAATGCAAAACATTTCAGAGAGTCTCTTGTCTGGTGATTTGATCATGCCCAGTCCCCAAGCCTTGGAAATTCAGTCCTGTATTATTACTCAACTAACCTTTTTTTAAAAATATTTTTTTTTATTTCCCAATAGCAACTTGACACTTTCAAAACATCAAAAGTTCTCTCACCTTGGCTTTGAGCTCATCATTAAACTGCGGGTCGTTGAATTCGACAAAGCGAAAGAAGAGTGCTCGTTTGTGTGCAATGCTGTAGTTCTTTGGAATTTCTTCCTCCATGTACTCCTTTAAGAAGGTCATGTTGCACAGGAAGCGGCCAGTGAAGGCGCGCAGCAGCTGGAACAGCAGCTCGATCTCCGAGTAATTACGTCTAATGAAGCAATAATCCATGCAGTCAACAACCAAAAATAATTTTTTAAAATATAACATGAATTTTCGCATAGTCATAGTGATTGAACAACATTAAGAAAGTCTCGGCCATACTTGCAATAGCTGAGCAGGCAGTAGGCCAGCAATTTAGGCTCCTTCCAGTTAGTAGCAGCCATGTTGTCTTTGCGGTGACGCTCCTGGAATGCCTCGCTGACCCAGACACGTCTGAGCTGGCTGACCAATGAGTGCTGGCTGGCCAGCCAGCCTTCATCGTTCTTCACTATAATGCTTATGATCTGAGACAGAAGAGGAAAAGTTACACTATACTTCTGCAGCCTTCAGATTAATGTGGAATGATGAGAATAATGACCTAAGACTTTTGTTCACCTTAATGGCCTGGAACTGCAAGTCTAGGCGAGCCGTGCTGGTGGAGGGTGAGCCAGGCCGCACTGTACCTGGAGTGCCTGCGGGAACTAGCAGGGGGACAAAGCGGCTCGGGTTTGAGGCCAATACGTCTCGGAGAGGCTTGGCATCTTTGTGCTTCAAAAAACTCTGAAATAGGAGGTTTATTAAGTCAGCAAATCATTCAACCATACAGATGGATCCTAAAGTAAATAAGTGCTTATGAGCAAAACACTCAAAAGGGTTTACCATGAACATGCGGCTCCACTGTGGGTCATTCAGCGTGGCCTCCATCATGAACAGTTCCACTGTCTGGGAGGGATGGCGCGTCAGGAACTTGATGAGCGGCTCTCGGAAAGGACTTCCAGCCTTAATGGACACAGAAAAGCCCAAGTTTGTTGTCTAATTTAACAAAACAGTCTTTAATTGTTTTTATTTATTTATTTATTGGATTTTTATGAACCCTGTACCTCAATTAGCATGGCTCGCTCAGTCTTCATCACTACCTCCAACAGAGGTTTGACCAGTGTCTGAGGAGCAGCTGGGATCAGGTGAAAGAGGTTTATGATGGCAGAGCAAATCTTCATCTCCTATATGAGAAAAGGAAAAAAGAAACATCATTCTGTTAATAATCTGTACACAAGATTTATACCTGATGAACAAATGAACAGCAAGGAACACTGCGAAAAATCCTCAGAATCGAAATGGAGGGTTTTACGTTTTAATGCTGAAAATAATAAAGACAGACCATGAACTATTAAAAAAAAAAAAAAAGTATTCCCGATTTTCCTAAATTGATTCCAGGACTGTAAAAACAGTTCATTAATTAAGTTTGTTTTAAAGGAATACAAAAGATATCTTTCTGACCTAGGGCACGGTGCAAGCACTAGTCTGAGAAGAAAGAATAAAAAAAAAGAACTATTTTTCCTCCAGGTAGTCTAATGCTTAAGCTTTAAAAAGGATGGTACTTTAAAGCACATTAAGCACCTTCATAGACCATTTTTAATAGACAGCAAGCTTTTAGAAATGTAAAACCATGTTGGAAAATCTCCTAGTTCAGTGCACATGTACACACACCTCCTTACTACCAATCAGCTGCTGAATGCTTCACACTCAACAATGACTAGGTCTAGACTTGAAAAGGGACGAGCAGAGGACAAAGGTGATACGTAGAAATCAAACACGACACCACAGACACAGAGGCACAGTTACAGTTACAAAGCACTCCATCAGCACAAAGAGAACGAGAAGCACAAGCACAGGAATAACGCCTCCCAACACAGCACCATCTCACCTCCACACCCTCCATGGCAGGCTGCTCCAGAACAAGAGAATAATGGACACACAATCAGCAAAGCAGTGAGTGACAGGACAGCAGTGAAAAACATTAATGATGGGAGGGATGGCTGAGGCGTAAAAAAAAAAAAAAAAGAAAAGAAATGTGATGTGTCGACCAAACGAGTGGAGTATAGGCTGGTCGTGAAGCACAAACTGACAAAAAAGGGACTGAGTGGGGTCTAAAAGTTGTAGTGATAAAAAGTTATAAAAGGTCTTATGACACATTGAAAAGACAAGGTTGAAGAAATTTACAAAGTCATCAGCGCTGTCCGTCCTGATTCACTATTCCAGCGCAGCATCCCGAGCCCCGCCCCCTGCCCCTGGCTGACCCTGCCTCATCAACATGTCCGTTAATGAGTTACAAGTACAGAGGGCCAATTTGCATGTAATTACAATATATTTAGAGGAAGTGGGTGCAAAGAGAGTGCCACGGTAATCTATGAGGCTCCATCCGCTCACCTTTTTTCTTCCTTTACAAGGTTATTTGCCCGCCAGATAACAAGGATCCAGTGCTCTCAGGCTTGTTAGCAAGCCGGCCCTTGGGAGTCTGGCGCCTAATTAATCATTGATTGTAATATGGCCACTAGCACCTTATATTTGAGCGAGCTGTTCTGGGGCACAACACAGTACAGCCACCTCAGGCCTCTGCTACCCTCTCATTACGCGCAGCACGACTTGGACAGTGCGACAATGCTGACAGCAGAGGCCTACGCTAAAGCAGAAAACCACTGCACTTGGAAAATTTTGAAGGTCACACTAAGGACACCGGGAGTCGATGGCAATGCTAAATGCTAATCCAAGCAAAAGGAGCCACGTTGGCACTTACACTGCCGTCACTGCGCTGGCCTCCTTTATGAGTCAGCACCACCACCTCCATCCACTTCCTCAAATGTTGCTGAGAAAAAAAACAAAGATCTCTTGCCATTTCATATAGTGATAAAGTGACATTTAAAAACTGAAACGTCTCGTTGTGCGACAGTAACCCACCATCATCTGGTCACAGAACTTATCGTTGAAGGAGTTGGGGAAGAGTCTTGTGACGGAGGTCAGTCTGTTCACCACGTTTAGAGTCAGACTGCGATAATCTCCCAACATCATCAGCAGAGGCCGCATGTGAGTGTGGATCTGATCCACTTCAATGGTGGCTCCCTCCAAGAACTGAGAAAGGAAACATGAAAACGCAATGAGACACATTCATTTGAGGTGGCTTTTATTAAATTGTCAGCTGAACAACAGAGCTCTTATAATGACATCATATCAAAAATGGAAAAGAATTAATCACTGAGTTACATCTAATATTCAATACCAAAACAGACAATTATCTTTGCTTTTATCTGCTTTGTAAAGATCATATGCACACACTATGTACTCACATCGCATAGCTTGTAAAGGGTCATGGGGAGCCTGGAGTCTAACCCAGGGGACCCTGGGCACTAAATGGGATGCACGCTGGACAGGGTGCCAGTCCATCGCAGGGCACACAGGCATACATGCACTACTTGCAAACACCAAGTCGCCTACTCTGCATGTCTTTGGACTGTGTGAGGAACCCCACCAAGCACGGGGAGAACAGGCAAACTCCACATGCACAGACCCGAGGTAGGAATCGCTCCCACGACCCTAAAGATGCGAGGCCTCAGTGGTAGCTACTATGCTACCACAGACTATTTAATTTACCAGTCTGACCATGCTTTAACCACTGTGTGTAGTCCTTCAAGTGGTGGCTTTCACAAACATGCACTATAGTTACAACATTGATATAAACCACATTACCAGGAAGAGCGTTGTGTTTAAATGCACAAACAAAACATTTTCTCTTTTGAATCTCAATAAGGACAGGGTACTTCTTATTTCTCTGGTTGTTGAACTACAAAAATATATTTTAATAAAAGTATTTACTACAGTTCTGTTCATTCTAGTACAAAATATGCAAACAAAAAGTACCACTTGATTACATGATTGATACAGCGAGTGAATGGATGCGTGCACGCTTCACTGAGAACCAGACAAATAGAATTAAATTTATTCTGATAAATTCAAACCATCTATATTAATGCAGATGATCCGAATAATGTTTTAATGTCTTAGCATGTCATGGCAACAATATACGTCATTCCTGAGCCCGTGTGTATGGTTTCATAAGGGAGGAGAAATGTAGCTGTATCATGCTGCACGTAAACAGCACACTGCCTTCCTGTCTCCCGTCAACAATGGGGACGAAAAACTCAAAGGCCAGTGTATCTCCATTAGCAGCGGAAAGGCCACTCTAATAAAGCTCAGGCCAGATCTTCCAAAGCAAGATGATGCATCACAGCCACATTCATTTTCCTCACTGGCTGCCTCACTCTATCCTGTATTGATTGTTCCAGGCAGAACTCATTAGTGGCGGCACGGCAGGGAGAGATGCAGAGAAAGAGGAATAAAAGAAGACCAGTGTTGTGAGAGAGCTGACCTTTCGCATGCAAGCCTCCCCTGCCTCCTGCAGCTCACTGTTGGTAGAGTTCAGGGCCTTGAAGAGCGCAGCAATAATCTTCTCTCTAGACTGGGGCAGGTAGTTACAGGCCGCCAAAGCATCTGAACAACCACACACAGATCATGGTTTATACAAAGTGCATATTAATGTTTAGAGAAAGTTTACAGCTCTTGCAATTCCTCATGCAGTCTAAGACAATCAAAACATACTGTTGTCATTGCCTTATTCTGGTAAACAGGTATAAATGATTATAAAAAAAAGTTATAACAATAGACAGTTGTAATGATCACTATAAAAATTGTATATATTATTTGTATCTTATTAAAAAAAATTCAACCTGCCACAATCAGTACAAGGAGTAACATGTGACATTTGAAGGAGGAAGTTGAATACTTACTGAGCGCCGCGATGCGTAACGGCACCAGAGAGGGCAGACTCTTGTAGCAGGGCAACTTCATAAGTGCTGCATCTTCAGCCTCACACAAATTCAACAACTGCACAAGACACAAACACTGCTAAAGGCAAAAGAATCTAGAACAATGATTGTCCTTTAAAAAAAAAATTTTTTTTTAAAACCAACACACACACACTAGTAAAGTCCATGTTTAAACTCTAATCCTTCAGTACCACATGTATAATAACTGACTTGTACTGGGAAATGTAGCGTTAAAGAACAGTTATTATATTAAGTCAACGGAAATGTTGTGTGCAAACAATAAGAATTATTGTAAAGGCTTTTCATGGTTTAATAGCACTGCAAAGCAAAACACTTAAGACAATTGTTCGATTAATACCAGACATAATTAGTTACATTCAGTGTGTGTGTGTGTGTGTGTGTGTGTGTGTGTGAGGGAGAGAGAGATTTCTGGCCCTCTGCAGTGTACATGTGCACAGAGCTTACCTCAGTGTAGAAGACCTTGTGCTCAACGACGCTGAGATCCATGGTGAAGAGGCGAGGCTGCAGTGTGGTGCAGAACGTGTTCCCTTCCATCAGTCCTATCTGAGCGTTGGCAGGCTGGTGACGAAGAAGGTGCTTCTTAGGAGGAACCATGTCCTGAAGAACCTGATAGCAAATAAACACCATTCATAACCTTTCTAGATTACAACGCAAAGGCATACAATCATTTATTGGTTTCTATTTGTAACAGTAACAGTTGTGAGAGACTCTATCCTAAGGCCCCATTTGTCTCCAGCTACGATTATTGCTTTTGTTATCTTTGTGAAAAATCTGAGAGCTTTGAAACAAACAAAATAATGTTTATCTTTTTGTTTTTAGATGACTTGTGCTACATTTCATACTGTAACTCAACATCGGTGTTGAGTTAAAAACAAAACATAAAAAAAACAGAGCAGCCTGAAGATGCATCACTCAAACACACCTCTTTGTGAGGCTCCATAATGATAGTCACGCTCTTGCCAGTGACCTGAGCCAGAACCTGCAACGAGTGCATGGCTTGCTTGCGCACAGTGGAGTTGGGTGAGGTGACCTCACGGACCAGGTCGTGGGTCACCATGTGAAAGGATTTGTCCTGTGCACTTAGCAACTCTTCAGTCTTCTCCTCCTCCTTCAGTGGGGTGGCACAGCGCACCAGGAGCTGCTCCAGGGTGGTCTTCGCCATGGCAACTGCACCATTAGATACCTGCAATGAACAATTAAAGGGGAGAGCTTAGGGAAAACGGTTTATTCACAGGGTATCACAACTGGTACAGACTGGCTTTTTTCCCTACCTCGCCAGTGAGGTCCATCATGACAAACAGCAGAGCCTTGAGGAAGGTAAGTTGGTTCTGCAGGACCCAAATAAGTGGCAGCCTCTCCATGAGGAACTTTATAGACACCACACCACCAAGCTTGGCATACCAAGCCTGCTCATAGCAACACGCGCACAGACGCTCCACGATGTAGGAAAAGAGCGGCAGCTGGCACGCCTGTCAGAGACAAAAACTACACTTTAACTGCAAATAAACACTCCTGTTAAATATTAGTCATTTTAGGCATCAGTGGGATCAAGATGTGTGCTGCAGAAAGACTCACTCACCCTCTCTTTGGATCCCAAGATAATGCTAGCCACATCAAAAATGACAGCGAGTGCAACTTCGCCAATCTTACACAGCTCTTTCTCCTCGTATGCCATGCAGATGGCAATGGCATCGATCAGCACTAGGGGATCCATTCCCTTAGAGCCATTCTCCTCACTGTGGAACATTGCAGTACTTGGCTGGCTGCCTAGCTGGTAGCATGGCAGCAAGAAAGGTCCTACAAACGAAAATCCACATTAATCGCAGAACTCAAAACTAAAACACACAAACTCTAACACTTATTTATTGGCCTTGCATTTTGAAGTGAAAAAAAAAAAAAAAAAAACACAATTCATGGTCCACTGCATAAGAACTATAGGGTTATACATACCACACTGCTGAGCTACAGCCACCATAGTGTAATGGCGGATGAGACTGGCCACGAAAGGCAAAGCACTGGGACGCAGATCTTTAATGACTGCGGACATGAAGGCTCCCGTCAGGGCCTGTTCAAATGTCCTGCGTGCAGGTGTGTCCTGGGCTTTGTACCGGTGGGAAATGATCACATTGGGGATCCATTTTTCTGTAAAGCTACAAAAGAAGGAATTTAATGAATTGTACATTCAACATTAACAAAACAACACAAACCTTTTTTTCCCCCAAAGTAATCTACTTCAAAATGTAGCACATACATGGTCACCACAGAAAAGGCTTTTACACGGTTTGTTTTCCTGCAGTGCGAAACTGATCTACTTGGAACTCACTAATGGGAATCCATGTCAATTCTGTCCCCATTTTACAGCTAACGAACAAATAACACGCTATAAAAAAGGGCTTTCTGAGATGAACTGCCTTTCTGTAGGAGTAGAATTTGTAATTCATTATACTGATACAGAGTTTAAAAATAGGAGAAAACCACATATACGAAATGACTAGGACAAAGCAATTACTTAAGAAATTAATAAACAAGTATATTTTCAAAAGATATTCCAATCCCCTTTTATTTTAAAAGCACTACTGTTAGTGTCTAACAGATGAGAATCCATGTTATATGCATCCACATAAATGTGGATTGATTGAATTAGACAACTGCCTGTCCATTTTCATGATGGGTGCAAAAACACAACAAAAATGACTAAAATTGATGGCCATAATTGGGGAATATTTGCTAACCAATTTAAATGTTTATTTGTTATTGACATTATAATGTGTTTTTTCTTGTAGACTCTGAATGCTTCGACATGTAGACATTACAGCTGTAGTGGGGGGGTCCACAATGGGAATACTTTCATGAACTTTCCAAAATACTCCAAAGTTTTGTCTATCTCCGTTAAGCCCTGTGAAGGGAGTAAAGTGGAAAATGAAGTATACCTGAGGAGAATGTGGTGTGAACAGAATCTAGTGTCTGTTCAACAGTTGGTTCCGACAAAGTAATCCGATTGGTTTAGCGCATTTCCACGAGCGCTCATATGGAGCATAACAGTACTGGGATGTTTAACTATATGTACCACTCCGCATCACAGGTGCTCTAACAATCGTTAACGACACTAACTGTCAGTCATCAACATTGGTAAAGCTAAATAACTGGTTAAAGAAACAAACATAGTCTGGTGATAAATAAATAATAAATGTGTAGAAATGTTGTATAAAAGCAATATTACTGTAGACTTGATGTTGTGCTCTTGTGCTGGCTAATTTTTATTATAAAAATGGTTAAACAGTAGGTTACGGTAAATTGATTAGATTGGTCGAGTGGTATTCCAGGAACGTCTAGATTTCCTATCTGCACAGGTACGGTTTCCTGTGTGTATATCTCACTGCTTGTTCATGTTCGGCACATAAAATTTCACTGCCTAGTTCACCATCATTTTTTTTACAGTAGTGTTAGAAATTTTATCTGTAAACATGACCAACAATAGTTTTCAGGAGTATAACTTTTGTATATTCTTTCCTGTTATTTTTTGCCGCGATAGCCATTATGTGTAAGCTACTAGACCTAGTTCAGCATCTGAAATTTTTCATATTGCCATAAATATATAAAAATAAATAAATAAATAAATAAACACATTTAAAAAAAACACTCAAATCAGGTAATAGAGTCAATGATACAAAAGGTGTTTTTACAGCAACAGCTCAGTCCTTTGGGAGCTTTTGCTTTGAATTTGACTGGCATTTGGTTGGATGTTTCATTATTTACCCCCACTGATAGGAATGCTATGATTGAGTGGCTGTTTTATCCGTGCCTGAGCTTGTATTCTATAAGGCCAAATGCCAGTAGCAGCAGTGATGGATTGTGCCATTTCATTATCGCTATTTAAAAGACTTTGGCTTTGGCCTAGACGGAGCAGAGAAGCTGGCTAGCAGGGGAGGGAGTGGCGGATCAATTCAAATTCATACCACCGCCACTTGAATGGGACTCCATTATCCAGACCGGCATTTGAGATATTAAGAGAGCATGCTGCATTCTGAAAAGACGCCTTTCACGGTGACCGGCGCAGTCTTGCCTCGCTCGAAGTGGGAAAGAGAGGATGTCATGAATCAAGACATCTGACAGCGGAGGCTGCTCTTCCCCCTTCATAACTGACACACTTCATTATCTCTGTGAGGGGCGCAGGCAGCAGGCTTTTGGGGTAAACAGACAGAGAGGAAAGTCAATTAGCCGCAGCGCCGAGTTCAATGCCTGGGTAATGTGACCCAGCTACCCTCTATGCACAGCCGCTGGAACTGTCTCTGAGTAATTAGCCCTATTTAACAGGGTGCACGTGGCGCTGAAAAACCGTAGAGGTGGGGGAAAAAAAATAAAAAAAATACAGACTCATATTCCGCTTGAAGAAATGACTGAGAAACAAAAGGAGGGGACAAGCACATCGGAAAAAACAAACAGAAAATGCAACTTAAACTGTAGATAGCCTGCTTTATTTAAAGTGTCCCTATTATGCCATTTTAAAGGTTGCTAATATTGCTTTATGAGTCTCTTAAAACAGGTTTACATGTATGCAAGGTCAAAAAACACTAGTTTTCTCCAAAAATAGATTTAATTTTACCCCATTTCTAAATGATTCGTAAACGACTCGTGTGAAGCAGTTCGAAGAATTAGTCTGTCTAAAACCCTCCTTTCCGTGAGCCCTCACTGCTGTGATTGGTCATGATTGGTCTACCGCTACAGCGCGTGTCGGAAAACGAAACGCCTATTACCATAACTGAATGACAGCTCTGGGGACCCGTCAATACATAGAAAAGATGGCCTCTATTTTACCCTATCAATTTGAGCCGGAGTTTGACGATGAAACGGTTGAAGTGGCACAACAACAAGAAACTGTTTCGCAAGCACGACGTTTCTCAGTGGTAAGCGCAGGATACAGCGTCTTCTTGACATGATATAACGTTAATCCACGTGGAAATTTTACTGTTTGTGGGCGGGCAAGTTGTTCGCGACGTAGAACGTGGGCGGACATTATGCAAATATGTTACTTGGTGACGTGGATCCGTAACAGAAAAAGATTCGAATTGCTAAAGACTCGTTTAACTTTGCAGATAGTTTATGTTCACATACAGCTACATGACACACTGCATGAAAGATCATATTTGAAAACGCTTAATAAGGGGCACTTTAAGATGTCAAGGGAAATATTTAAGGCTTATGTGAAAGACTAGCGGATCTTACTTGGGATGGGCGAGGAGCTGATACAGGGCGTGTTTGTTATCCTCCAGGCTGGTCATGGCTACCAGGAAGCATTTGATTACCTCCCAAGCCTGTCGCCGGTAATATGGCTCTGTGTTGGCACTCTTCAGACAGTCCAGCGCGGTCTCTATGGCCTGAAAAACAGCTCATTTCGTTTATTCATGAGTTCATTTTATTTTGTCTAGATTCACTGACAAAATGTAAGAAATAAATAAATAAATGACTGAAAAGCAACACTTAAGGAAACAGTCTTAACTTTAGATTTACTAGATGTCACAGACTTAAAAAAAAAAGGGCTGACTGGAGAAAGGAAATGCCAGAAACATTTAACCAGAGTATACATATAAACTAATCCTACTTTGCCATATTAAACACCAACAGAACACAAACATACCAGCTTAAGGTCATAAAAATGATCTGAATCAAGGACAGATTAGGAAGAATTGCCTTAATTAATTCAAGTCAATGTCATAAGGATATATATACTGAACTGACATATGACAGCTGCTTCTGATGACAAGGGGGAAAAAGATTACAGGAAAAAATGTGAACCAAGCTCTTTTAAACCCTTTTTTTTATTTTTTATTTTCATAAGAGGTGAACTCCGTGGCAATAAGACTTACTAAGAGCTGGTACACATTACAAATAAGAGGGGGAAAAGAAAAGACAACTAGGGTTCAGTCTAGGCTGTTTTGCCTTGTGACACATTTATAATGGGATCACCTTTAAGCTCACACACAAACCCCAAAAGGCAGGCATGGAAAAGGACAAACAAACTCGGCCCAAAACATGGTATTGGTGCTAAAAAGTGTCTCACCTAGGTAAAAACAGTGAACTTTCAGATAGGATCATATAACACCATTTTTCAGAACACTTAATGCTTCTTATCTCCTGATCCCTGCTTCGTTCTTTTGTAAATATGCTACAGTAACATTTGCATATTTTATCAGATAAAGAGAAACAGATTTGCTAAACACAATTTCATGCCCTTTTATGTAATGTCTAACATTTTTGAATTCAAATCTTTCAGTGATCTTAATTGTTCATTCAGATGAAACTTGACCAATTTGGAGTTGACATGAAAAGACAGAAACCGGAAAAAAGTATATTATTCTAAAATGCTAAATTGTTAAGATATTGCAACATGAATTTGACATGGTTACCAACATTAAAAAAAAATTTTTTTATTTACGTTATTTTTTTTTTTTTTACACAGCAGATTACAAAAAGCTATTTTAACTGAATAAACTATATTTTTCTATGTTTTATTACCAGAATGCTTTAATTCAAACAACAATTTTTATAGGTCATATGCTTCTAGAAGCTTACACCAATTTTAGTTTCAATACTCAATGATTTAAAATGCTAATTATTCATATTTCTTTATCGTTTGGAGTGAACGATAGCGAAGTGTAACACAAAAAATGGCCATTTTTGGGGCACATATAAAATCGTCTCTCTAAAACGGCTAAAATTAGCAACTTGAATTTTTTTGGAAGCAAGATTGGTCAATTACATGTTGCATAAACTTCAGAAGTAGCTTCTTTGACGCACACACACACAATTCTGTATTATAATATGTATAACAAAAAAGCACCAATCAGCACCAATACAGTGTTTTGGCCAACTATTAAAAAAAAAAAAAAAAAAACGTGCACATTTCATATTTGTGCACTTTACTGGCTTAGTAACTAGCTGCTACACACACGACAGTAAACCTGTGTGTGTGTGTGTGTGTGTGCGTGTGTGCGCGCGCATGCATCTGAGACAGACTTTGCGGTGTCTAAAAGCTAAACCTTATTCCATGCTTAGAATAGAGACAAATACAGGCAGACCCTCCAAGGTGATGGTAAATGGGGGAGATTAATCAAATCGGCTGTAAGCGAACTTTAGCGCGAGAGCTCTAGCAGGTCTGAACAAAATGCTGACTCTGCAACACTGGAGGGACGGAAACCCAGGAGGCTAAACTGCACTGGATCATTTGTTAGCTTTAATTTTCATGTATGTAAGCTTGGATTCCTGTGTACAAACACTGAAGTTTCACAACAAATGCTTTTCGTCTGAAGTTATCACAATCAAGAGTTCTTAAAACACTCAAAATGTAGTCACACTTGGTGCTGGAGCAAAGGCTTGACTGGGGGTTGTTGTTCGTCCTGTGGGGAATATTGAGAGTTATGGAGCATCTGAGCTTCTTAATCCAAACCGACAGAGCTGGGCTCCAGGCTTCAGTGAAGAGCAGCTGCTGCTCGCCGCAACCGCAAGGCGTATGCAAATGAAATTAAGCTGCGCCAGCGTAATGGCGGGAGGCATCCATCTTGGAGGCACGAAGGCAATTACAAAAATGACAGTTTGTGTTTTCCCAAGTAGCGGCGGGCAGCAGGAAGAGCCATTAGCTGGAGCAAATAATCCCGTCTGCACGGCATAGAGAGATTGATTAAGGAGGGGGAGGATCAGGCGGACGGGGACAGGAGCTGCTTACAGCCTGATGATCTCTTTAATTACCTGGGGAAGACACTGTCTTCTCTCACACAGGCTTCCCATTGACAAGGATTCATTACACAATGAGAATCGTGTCCCTGGCCCCTTCCTCAAAGCACTGAAGCGAAAGATATGCAATGAGAAGCGGACTTTGCTCACATATGAGCTTCCATACGATTTTGAATGACTGTTCTTCCAGGTCCTAAATGTTTCAGGCTCAGTGAAGGCTTGGTCACAGATTGTTTGCTGCTAAGTGGACGACTGCTAGCTAGATAATTTGCACATACAAAGCTGGCTCACATTACTGGAGTATTCATGGCTGATATGAGAATTTAGTTAACTAATGTCATCATAACTGTGTTATTTCCTCATTAAATTATTCGTAATAATAAGTCTTATAATAAGTCTTTCGATTGCGGCTGAAAGGGAGGCTGCTTTACCCTTGCCTCGATTAAAACCTGAACTGCACTATCACAGGATTAGTGACATTTTTATCCTTATACAACAGGAAGATGTGTTTGCCTGTTTGCCTTCTATGCCCACTAAACTAGTGCAAGAAATAATCACACTGCATACATCGAGTGATGCATTTGTCTTGTCCAGAGAAATTTGAAAAGCTTCAGAGAACAATCTACAGCGTATCTCTCATTTCCTCTGGTATAAAAAAAAAGGGCTTTATCTAAAACAAAAGCATGTTTCAAAATACAGATTAAAATTTTACATTGAAACGTAAAATCTTTACAGTAATGTAAAAAGTATGTTGATCACAGTAATACGCAATATATAAATCGTATATCATGTGTAATCATTCCTTAGTGTTCCTGCATGACCCAACTTACTCAATGAAAATAATAGAGATGAGGAAAAAAATTTAGTGATGTATCACAATTCCTGTATCGCTAAACTGATTCAAAATTCGATTTATTTGTAATTTATACGTTTGCATCTGAGGTGCTGAAATATTGCCGTTCCTCTATAATGTTATAGGTTCTGTGCTATAAACTATTCACACACTGGCATGCAGCACATAATCAAATAAATAAATATTGAATCGAGATATTTACTTAAATTGCGATATCAGAATTTGCTTTACAAATCGAATGGCACCTTAGGTATCGTGACAATATTGTATTGGATGATTTCCAGTCCTAGTAAATAACCTTCTCATTTTATGGCAAGAGAGACTCCACACAGTAGTGTAGCTATTTAAAAAAAAAAAAAATAATTTAATAACTACCTTTTCCATAGGCAGCTGAATAGAGGCCTTACAGTCAGTGAACTCAGACTTGATGCTGGGGCCCTGCACCTCAGTCACTATATACTGCAGTCTCTGAGACTCCTTCAGCATCTTCCGGTTGCTTCCGCCAAACTTGCCCAGCACTCGGTATGCTACATGAGAGATAGTCTCTGCTGGATTCCTCAAAGTTCGCCAAAGGGCCTAGACATCGAACAGAAACCTGGTTGCTTTAAAACCAGTCAAAAAAAAAAAGAAAATTTACAATATTTGACTTTAAAGTTAAAAGAGTATACCTGCATGAGCTCGGCACGAACAGGTTGGATGTGGTCGTATAGGAAGTCTGGCTGCAGATTGTCCACACAGAGCTCGAGGGTGCGTAGGCCCTGGCTTACCAGCGTCTGGGAGCCGTTTAGCGCCGACACCAGAGGGTCCATGAGCATGGGCAGGTAGGGAAGCAAAGAGCTCAGCCTCACCGGCACGGTCAGACACAGCTCCACAAACAGATCCTTCATGTGCTGCTTATGGAGGCCACTCTGCAACATGTTCAGGCCTGAGAGAAGAATCAGACATCAAATAGACTCAACACACGTATGAAATGTAATGGAAAACTGAAATGTAATGGGAAAAAAATAAAAATAATTCTTACTACAGTGTCATGTCCCAGTTACTAACCTTTCTATCCTTGACTAAGGGGCAAATTTGTCCATCACTGTGTTGATAAACATGAGGTTGTGAGTTCAATGCTATTATAAAGCGTGATTACTCACTAGTGCGGGGGTGTTTACAGAATCGCAATATAAAGGAAACGGACAACTAGGTATTGTGATAATATCGTATCAGGTATAAAAACACAGAGCAGAAAAATGGCCATAAAGTGGAGCCTTGGATTACGAGCATAATTCGTTCCGAAGCGGGCTCGTATTTCAAAAACAAACCAAGTTTACCAGTAAACCAAAATCGAATTTTCCCATAAGAAATAATGAAAACTCAAATTATTCATTCCACAGCCCCGAAAAATAAATACATAAAAATAATTAACACAAAATATAAAGTAAAAATACAAACCTAAAACACACTTTACCTTTAAAAAAGTAAAAATAAATCCAGATAGATAAGTGTTTGTTTGTGCGCGCAGGCGCTCTGTGCGTGTGTGTGTGTTTATATATATATATATATATATATATGTGTGTGTGAATCTAAAGTAAGGAGCCCCTTCCCTCTACCCCTTCTCATCTTACACAGTTACCCTGACTCCACTTTTTTCACACACACGTGCGCACACAACGGAAACACTTTTATCGGAAAAATAAACAAGAAATCTCTGACACTCGACTGAGCGACACACTAACAGAATCACTGCTGTAAAGTAAAAATAAAACAAATTAACCTGCACTTTATCTTTGAAAAGAATCGCGACAGAGCAGTGTTTCTGTGTAGAGCAGAGAGAAAGAGTGTGTGTGTTTGTGTAGGCGAAAGTAGGAGGGGTCTGTGTGTGTGTAGGACACGGTGCCCAATGACGCGCACCCACACAGACACAGAGTCATTCTCTAATGAGACTTGCTTTTGCGTCACACAAGCGCTGTACACACACGCATACAGATACAAAATAAAATATGTTTGGCGCACACACACCTGGTCACAGTGTTATAGTAAACAGTACACGTGTGCACGGATGTTGAGTATACCAGTAAGAGACGCGCACTAAGACCCAGCAGGGGAGACGATTACCCACAATTCCGCAGCACAAGAGAGAGAAAAAACGTTGGCTCAATTTTGATCACGTGATGCTCGGCATCAAAACAAGAAGCGCATGATATTCGGTACTCGTAAACGAAGACTTGCTCGTTTTTCACGGCAAAATTTATTACAAATCTTTGCTTGTCTTGTGGAACACTCGCAAACCGCGTTACTTGCAATCCGAGATTTCACTGTACTTATAAATACAAAAATTTACAAGAAATGCTTCCAAGTTGTTAAAGATCTGTCTATATGATGGCAGCGTCCCTGTAAACTTCTACCCAATACAGATCCTGCAAAATTACCTCACAGCTCCAGAATGCACCGTTTTTTTGTTTTTTTTTTTATGTGCAAGTCTCTGTGTTGGAGGGCAATCGTTCACAGCTGCCAGAAAATTGTAAAGGATATCAATAATTGCTTTACAATGCCCGACACCTGTTTTGTGGTTGGATGTCATAATCAAATTGAACAAGAGGATGCTAAGGCGTTCTATAGGCTTCCTGCTGACAAACAGGAGGCGGCATTTGTGATTAGCAATGATAGATCGAGCGAACACAGATAAAGAGAGACATTTTGTAGTACTTTTGTAGTGATCGCTTCATATTAAGTAAAAGGTTCTTTACCCCAAGACTTACTTACAAGCCCAGAAAAATAAAGTTTATAGGTCTCTACACTCTTAAGTATGCAACTTTTTTTCCATTGAAAGATGATGGAAAGTTTATCAATTAGTTATAAAAGTCTGGGCGTTGCAAGTCCAACACATTTTCCACATTATTAACAGTTGTAAATAGAGCAATCAGGAGCACTATAGGGGTCTGATCTGCCGAAAGAAAATCATTCATCATGTATCTAATAAAGCTGTGTGATTTAATCGATGGTGCAATTTTGCTGGTACAATTTTTTTATTTAATTGATTTACATTTATTTAGGTAAACTTAAACGTTAAAATAGTCTGAAATTGACGAACATCCTGAAAACATACCATAACTTTTGCAGAAAAAAACAAACCGCTTGCATCTTTTACAAACTACCTGCAAAATGCTTGGAATTTTGTAAGATTATTGGTTATATCTCCTTTAAGGTTATGGCCGGTTTCTTGCATCATCACCCCATACTGGACGGGAGTGTGGAGCAGAAGGAAAGGAAAAAAAAAATAAAGTGTTGCAAAAAAAGTGTACAGTACATCTATATAATCAAAACCAAAGGTTGCACAGCAATTTACTGTTTATTAAATAATTTTTGTAGTTTTTAAAACCTATAAACATAGCTTCTTAAGACAAAATAGGCAAAAAAAACAGTTATTGAATTAAAATAGATAAATAAATAATCAAATCAACAGTTTGCCCAAGTTTCTCAGTTCTACTTCATTTACTAAAAAAATTATAAAAATCAATATTTAAAAATTGCCTGGAGCTCTCGCTGACAGTCAGTCAGTACTGGCAGCGCAGGGATTTCACAGCAGTGCTTATAATAGCTGCTAAAACAGCTAAGGCAAGGAGTCTAGCTTTCTTCCTCCTTCTGGACCTCAAATACAGCCAACTAACTGCTTGCTGTCTTCCAGAGCAAAAGTACAAGCTTTTTTTTTTTTGGCTTAAGTCGCATCCATTGTTTGACATAAATGAGGGACGTGTGAACTCAAGACACTTTAATCCAGATAGTGAGAGCAAAGGTGAATGGATGTGCGCATGCGCGCCGTGTCGGAGGACAGGCCACATCCACTGATCAAAGTCAGATAAAAGTCACTGTGATCATGTATGTGGATAATCACAGTTATCACAGTAGTGAGTTGAACAACGTCTTGTAATGCAAACGTCATCAAACAGAAGTATTTTCTTACCCTGCAGCAGGTTGGGTAGAAGAGGCAGGAACTCCTGATACAGCAGGTCATGACTTCCTCCGCCGATAGAACGGAACAGAGCTCTGAGCAACAGAAAGTAGTTGTACGGCTCTTTGGCTGACTGGGCAAGTTCCATAGAGCTATTCACAATCTTATGGAGATGGGGCTGTACACACAAGAGAAAATACAGTTACTTTTGCAGGAATCAAAGACCTATATCCTTTAACCAATAATCTGAATTTAGAGAGAAGAGTTTTCTAAAACACTAACATGCTTTATGTACAAAATTCTCAGAGCAACAGCACTGAGCATTTAATTTGGGTGATCAATGATGTACAAGGATGTCATAGCGCACTCAAAGTTGAAGAATGAATTACAGTTGTCATATTGAAACGTGACAAGAGCCAGCAAGTCAATTAATATTTCTGAATATCATTTCATGCATGCAATAAACCTAGAGCTATGGGTCAGAGAAAGGAAGACTAGAGCGCTTCTCTCTCTGCACCATTATTTCACAGTGACCTTCACATCGAGTCCTTACTGTCAATCCAAAGCACAAGTGTCATTTCTCATCTGAGCAGCTGACAGAACACATTAAAATTAATGTAGCGAGGCTGCTAGCACAGACGCGATCAAAGGCATGGTTGTTGTCATAGTTAGGAGCGTGTGAGGAACTCTGAGCCATCTAAATCCACTTTCTAACCCAGATATCTTTGGCAAAAAGACTATGAGGAGGTTCCAGTTTCTGACCTTGAGCATCTGCTCATTCTCTGCAGCGAAGAGAGAAACCGAGCCAAACACAAGTTTGAAAAGTTTGAGGTAGAGGTTGGACAGCTCCACATTGGAACCCATCTCAGGCAGCCGCTCCAAAAGATACTCCACTAAGATGGTGGCAAACAACGCAGAGGTTGACAGGTTAGCCAGGAAAGAGTTCGCCACAATCTGGAGAAAAAAAACAAAAACACATTTACATTATTTAGCGGAAATTCTTAGCCTGCAATCACACAGTTATCACATGTGAGCAGCCAACATTCAGATAAAGGATAGATGCTAAATAAAGCTTCTAAAACTACAGGGTGGTTCCTATATAAATTTCCACACATAGGAAAAATAGCATGGTACGTATATGAATAAATTGTTTATGAAAAAAAAAATTTTTTTTCGATGTATGGAAACTTATGGCCTACCCTATACTAAACCTATTTTCTTTAAAAAAAAAAATGCAATAATCAGAAAATTGTTTGTTTGATTCATGCGTTACTTGCTAGGTTTTTTGTGCTAGCAACTGTACTAGTTACACATACTCACCAGAAGCCCCAATAGTCTCTGCTATTTCTTTTTAAAGTCTATATGCATGTTTAATAAAGGATCACATCCGACAGGATAAGACAAAACCAGGCCCAACTTTTTCTTCCATTTATGTGCACTGAACAGCAACATAGGACTAACTGCAGAAGCTAAACTTGTGACTGGGGAATTGAAGAAATCTTGGGGCATGTGTGCTGTACCATTGGTCAGAGGAATCATTAGCTCAAGCATGCAGCTTTGTTGCATTACTAAATAATACGCAAAGAACGGGAAAAAAAAATCTTAATGCACATGTCGCTTTAGTTATATACAATCTGATCACAGACAGTTATCCAGATTGGCTTACAGAAAACCCTGAAAACCATATTCTTACACTAGAACTAACAGGGTTATCTCAGAATGCCCCAAGAAGTTGACAGCAGTAATAAGAAGACGAAGCATAGAGCTGTGAATCACAGGTAGATGGAAAATTCGATTTGATTTTTGGTCATTGTGACTTTTAATATGATTTGATTCAATAGCACTAAATTTTATTGTTTGATTTGTCTTAAGTGCAGATAATCGACAGGTTTTTAAGTATTAAAGAACTAAAAGTAGTTAATAAACTTTGAAATGCTTTGTAACTTGACTGTTTAAATGTCATCTCTCACACATTGATAATCTTGTTTCCCCTGCTAATCTTTTGCTCAACACTCCAGTCCATCAGGTGGCGGTATTGCACCAACCACCCATAACTTCAAAAGACGACGAAGCCATAAAAGTGAGTATTTCCAGAAGATGCACGCGGATTCTATTTTCCACAAAAGCTGTAGTATTTTTTTTTTTAAACTGTCAATTTTAAACCAATTGTAAGTTTACTTAAATACATTTTAAAAAATTGTCAATTTTGAATCAAAATCTGACCAACAAAAGAAAGATTAAATTGCATTACTGATAAAATCACAAAGAACCAAATAATATTCTAGAAACAGTCGGCACTTGGTTTACTGCTGTAAAAATTACAAAAACAAATATTCACAGCACATAAACTCAAATGTCTCAGATCCAAAGCAAGTCATCTTACCTGCAGGGCGTAGTTTTTGGAAATCCGCTCGACCATGTATGGTACAGTGGTTTGGAAAATCTCTTTAAAAGTAAGTGGGTTCATCATGGTAAAGACTCCAGCAAAGTGCTCTAGGACCTCCTTCTCCTCCTTCATTCGGACAGTCTGACAGTTGGCTACACGGATGTATGTCTGCCCATTGCTGGCAATCTGTACCTAGCCAAAAGGGGGGAGGGAGGGGTCGTCTCTGTGATAAGCTGTAGGACTTCGTTATTAGCATCAACACTGTTCTCAAGTCACAGAAAATTAATCATTATCGTTTTACGGTTTTAGAATCATGATAAAAGCAGTGTTGTGGATGTCTATCTCAGACAAAACTGCACAATAACCAG
Organism: Leiocassis micropogon; assembly: GCA_028565275.1. NCBI lineage: Eukaryota > Metazoa > Chordata > Actinopteri > Siluriformes > Bagridae > Leiocassis > Leiocassis micropogon. The sequence goes on from JAOVVA010000054.1 coordinate 16,474,093, forward strand.
AAGTCAGTCATACCTGGTAAATATCCAAGGCCTGCATTGCATATTTGACCAGCTTGATGTAGATCTGTGTCTCTTTGGGTTGAAGTTGCTTGTTGGGAATAAACTGCGCTTCTGCAATAAATAGCAAAATGTGCAAAAATAATTCATATGATATATGAAGACAATATGATACATTATATACATGAATCACAATATTTTGTTCTGCTGAGGATCGCATGCACAGTTCACAAAATCAAATGCCCTGTCGTTATTTACAAATCAAAAGGAAACAATTACTAAAAAAAGAACATAGATTTATCAGCTATTAATCTGTGTGAGAACTGTAATAATCTGTTGAAGAAAATAAAGATTCATAGTGTGACATTTATACTATGACATACCCATAACTAGTATCCATCACACAGAGAGCGAGAGAGAGAGAGAGAGAGAGAGAGAGAGAGAGAGAGAGAGAGAGAGGGATGTCTCCTTGCTTTGTACTTGTTAAAGTAGTACATGATGAAAGAAACCACAAAGTTCTTACCTCCTGGAGCTTTGCAGGAAGTGATTCCCCATGTGATGGTCTTCACCCCACACACGAGGGTCTTTACCAGGCTGCGGCAGTCCGACACCTGGAATGTTTGTTTGTCCTCTTTCTCCCCTGTTCTGTCAAAAGGCGTGGCGGAAGGGGCCGAAGAGACTGGAGTGGGAGGCGCGGGCGGCGGTAAGGTGATTGTAGGAGTGGCTGGGACGCCGGGCAAGGCTCCTGGATCCACGACTCCCATCTCTGATTGGGGCTTGCACTTTCTGAAGATGGATACCAGCTGATACCGTGCGATGGTGTGAAATTTTAACACGAACACCTGATGGATGTTATAGGAAAACATGGATGGGAAAAATATATATATATATTTTTTTTTTGCAATCAATCATTACAGGGTTTAAGAATGCATATGACTGCAACTATTACCTTAGTTTACTTTACATAGACACACCAGACCTAGTCATCTAGCCATCAGAATTACACTTGCATCAAAGATACTCAGATTCTTACACTTGCCCATAGTTACTGCTTTTAACACTTCAACTTTGAGGACTGACTTAATGCTTTTTAACTTATTTCATCCCTTGGAAGGTGGCATTGTAATGAGACAATCAATGTTATTCACATCACATTGTACAGTACAGAGATATTTACCGAAAATGTTTGAAGTTTCGGCTACACAAAATAACTGGAGTACAAATATCTATAGTACTTATAACGTGCTTAGCTGTTAAGTGTTAACTGGCTCAGCGTGTGCCAGTCGTTGGACACGGTACAGATCCTGTGTAGATCCTCACCTCCAGCATCCTCATGAGAATATCTCTGCCGTTTCCATTCTCCTGTTCGCTTTTGGAGCGGATGCAGTCCACCAGGTTGAGTAGGAGTTTGCAGGACATGGTCTGAATGCTGCTGGGCAGGGACTCATCATCGATGTTCTTAGCGAACAGTTGAACAGCCAGTGAGAGGTCTGTTAAAGGTAAGTTCTGCCTGACGTGGTGTACCAAATCTGCAAGCGTGCTATAGGCCAGGGGTCTGAAGGAGAAAAGATTGTAGATCTTAACTACAAATTCATATTCTTATGTTTTTTACTTTGTCTTTTATCGTGAGAAATAAGATCAAAGCATGCATGTTTTGCCTCATGTGTGTGAAATCCTTTGTGACAAACACTTGAAACAGGATGACAACATTTAAAAAAAAAAAAAAAAGGCAATCCAGAACAAACAGCTCTAATTATCCTGACAGATCCAAATATAAGCCAAATTCGGCTGCTGAAGACTGAAGGCTGCGCCAGTTCTCAATTCTGAGTGGAAGCTATGCTGGCAGGCGTATGACACTTGGTGTCTGAGTGATGGACACTGACCAGCACCAGGATGTGACCCCCCACCACCGTCACCACCCTGTGTCCCATAGAGGTGCTGACATGCTGGCGCTCAAAGAGAGACAGAGAGTGAGAGAGAAGTACTTGGGACGTCTTAGTCTACTGGGCTTACACACATCAACAACGCATCATTAACTAGTCATTTTCACATTTTCTGATCATTTCATTTCCCCTCTGCACAAATTTGTCAGTACAGTGGCAGAGACTGTAGTGTGAAGAGCATAATGAAGATGCCAACTGTCAATTGCTAACCCTACTAAATTTCAGCACACACTAGGATCTGTTAGAAAATGTGCCAACACCTGCCAGCATCGCTAATGGGACACAATGATGCAGTCATGGCGACTGGTGTCACATTAATTCACACTTGTCCAGGGCATGCAAGAAATGGGGGTTATCAAAGGGTGCGCTTACCGCAGAGTCTCCCTCGCCGTGTAGCCTGAGCCGATGAGAATCGACTCATCGAAAAGCTTGTCCATGCATGGAATGAATTCTGCAAGATAAATAGTCTATCAGATACCGGCAGAAGCACTCTGCATTACAGAAAGGGCAAACAGCCCCTGAACCATGAGCCATCAATGCTGTGTCTTTGTAGTCAGAGTTTCTCATTGATTCATTTATTCTCTACAGGACTAATGATTTAGCCGAGTGTATCACGTTGCCTTCTCAACTACTATTGATTGAGAACTGAAGCCCACAGAAAAGACTGCAGGAGTCTAGCACAATGTGGCTCCATCAATTTCAAACTTCATTAAATTCTTCATAGAATATTAAATAGAAATAAATTCACAAACATCATCAGCACCACAAAACGTTTTAAAGAGACCACGTTGTGCTATATTTCCCCCCTGCCCATCCCTCCTTACCACAATTTCAGAAAAACAGTACTGAAAGTGTATGCACATCATAGGAGTGTGTGATGGTGTAAGTCTGGTGTTTAAAGAGAGAGAGAGAGAGAGAGAGAGAGAGAGAGAGAGAGAGAGAGGACATACGGCTGCGAAGATCTGTGGTGAGGATGTGCTTAGCAGCGATCAGCAGCTCTTTGCGCAAGTGAGCGGTCTCAGGAGGACAGTTAGACAGCAGCTGCAGCATCCCTTTCACCATCTGCTGAGAATACTTCCCAACCAGATCCTGACCAAGAGCGGGCGCGCACACACAAAAACACAAAGCAATTCTGTAATCACGCATAGGTTTGTGGATGAATTAATTCAATGTCGATACTTTGCAAAAAGAGATCCAACGTTAACAATTAAAGTACCTGATAGATGCGGATGATGTAGGCTAGAAAGGACAGGGTCTTGATTTGAGCGGCAATAAAATCTGCATAAAGTTCTTTATTGTACAGTTTGTGCTGCCTGTGATGATCAGAGAGAAAAAAACAAGAATTAGTTTAACTTGCTGTTAGTTCCTTTATACCCTATGTTCAAAATAAAAGCTGTAACCCCATAAAACAAGGTTTGAGAAGTGAAAAACTGTATAAACTGTAATGTATTTATGAGTAAGTGACATGCACATGAACTTGATTTATGAAATATTTTAAAACAACAAACTCCATTAGCTTTTTATGCACTCTGAAGCACTTCTTAAACCCATTTTTACACCAATCTACAAGTAGTGGCATCACAAACAGGCATGATCATCAAACTGGTATTTCATAAAGGCCTTTTCAAAATAAACATAGATTTTAACTTTTCTCCCTCTTGAAAAGCTGACATATGACCAGTGAGATCAATTTGAAAAAACTTGTCAGTTTACAGGAAGCATTAAGTAAAACCACAGAGCAACAGCGGTAGTAGGAATAATCACAATTAATGGTTTTTATTATTTAGTCCTTTTTTTGTGTCTTTCCCTTAAACTTGTGTTGGTCCATGTTGCTTTTACACACACACATACTATATATATATATATATATATATATATATATATATATATAAAAGCAACTGGTACTCCCTTTACTTCTTGATATAATCCACAGCTACACTAATGCACTTATCCCAGTGTTTCAATTGTGCTTGGATAACATCAAGGTAGAAAGTTCTCTCAGCACACAGGAGCCAAAAGACGTCCCAGTTTGACTTGAACGCCCCATGTCGTATGCCATATATCTAGACACATAAAAACTTGATTTGGTCTATTACATCGTCATTGCATTGTCACTGTATAATCCTACTGGTATTAGGCTTTACTATCCCTTCACCTTCTGTTTGTTTAATTTAATTTATATAAACCCGTTAAAATGCTAATAAACAAAAAAATAAACATAAGCAGTGCAGTGAACATCTTAGTGACTCCAAACTATGTGATTCTATTAATTAATAGTGCATGTTTATGATGCTTAATAAAACACTGCAACAGAGCACAAATATTTGCCTTTTGATGTAAAATGGGTTATATGTGATATTTGAATCTGGCTATTCAGTATATTTTATTATTTACAGCAAAGCACTTTATTTCTATTAAACTGCCACAAAAGGAAATATTAAGTGAATTTTTGCACAGTAAACTAAATTCACTGGCCAAAAACATTTCCCTGCCCCAGAAAATGCCAAACTTTGCACTGATATTTTCTTAAAAACAGAAAACTGACCGGGCTTGAGGGGACACTTGCAGTATGATGGTGCTCATGATCAGCGGCACAAACTCCGACACCACACTGTGAATGTTTAGTTTGTAGAGCTGTTTAAAAAAAAAAATAAAAGAAAAAGGCCTTAGAACATTGGCAGAATGTACAGCTTACCACGAGGGACCAATTAGCATACAGGATACAATTTCTACACTCAGTACAGCGTACTACAAAATCATTTTCTTTTATGAGATAGAAGTCTGTGGATGTAGGAATTTCTGTTGTTTCTTTCTCACCTGATACATGAGCACCACAATGATTGGCAGTTCAGCCAGGACCTTGAGAGACAGAGACCCCCGGGGAATGATGGTATGCTGCAACACAGAGAAGAGACAAATGAGACACGCCCTGCGGGACGACATCACTCAAACAACACAGAGCTTGGCTGCTCAATGGTGCACCAGCTGTCACTAATAAAATATGACACAAGGAGTAATTAACTGAAAGCGCTTTTCCCTTGCATGTGGCATAATGATCACCGGGTCTATTTGAAAAGACATTAATGGATTATCAAACAGCTGTAGGTGATGCAATGTCTCTCAGTTCAGACATAAGCACTTGTGACTGACAGGAAACAGGTCAATCACAGTTGGAGGACGCCCTCTAGTGGCTGAACGAATACATGCCATTTAGAAGAAACAACAGAGATAAGACGTGCTGAGTGAGAGACTGCATAAGCACCAGATTCTCAGTTAAGTGTAATGGAGCCTGTAAATTAAACTTTGGTGGCAGAGGCAGAGCAGCAGAGACACTCAGATCTTATCAGTTTTACTTTCAGCGCCCAGGTGAAATGTTGATGGTACTTTTAAAGCACGCACACACACACACACACACACACACACACACACACACACACACACACACACACACACACACACACACACA
>JAOVVA010000054.1:16479598-16500006 GCA_028565275.1 Leiocassis micropogon
ACACACACACACACACACACACACACACACACACACACACACACACACACACACACACACACACACACACACACGCGTACCATTTTCTGGACTAAAGGACATCGCCCTCATCATTGTGTCTCAAATATTAACAATATAAATAAAAAAAGAAAACCTTTGTAGTAACACAGAGTGGTCTAAAGGCACCGACCGTGCGGGTCTCGCTGTCCTCCTGCTCTGGAGCGGTCTTCACCAGCACTGACGTGATCATGCCCACCATCTCTGGAGAGGGCACCGTGTTCTCCGCTATCACCTGAGGATTCTCAAAGTACCTCGTCTAAGACAAACAGACAAAGTGTAACACAGTCAATTACAATTCATTATTGTCATGAAACAATTTTAGCTGATTTAAGAACAAAAAATATATAATTATTATTATTATTATTACCACCACTTAAAAATAAATATGCAATAAACATTTTTCCATCTTGTCACCCTTCAAATGTACTAATCTGTAAATTGGAATAAAACATACTTCTGAGTGCTATTGTGTAGATCTTTTAATGAAAGAACAGAACATTTTAAAGTGTATTATTAAAAAGACTAAATTTCTTAAATTTAACACTTTTTTTTAAGAAAATGCATTTGTTATCAGCTTATAGTTATGTTCACCGTTTCTCTTTTTAAATAATAAGACAACAAATAAAGCTTTGCCACTGTTATAAACTAATGACACCGGCTCCCCTTTACTTTGCACTTATTTACATATTTCTCACAGAATCTGACTCAGACAATCAAAATTAACCCGACAGAAATGACAACGTTGCTAATTGTCTTGCATTTGTAACTGCACATAAGGCATCGCATGACTGGTCAACTTGCTGCATATTTTCATGCATGTTAAAAGCCCTTGGGATTGCATGTCGTCATTATTAATAGAAACAATTGCATTAATTGAGTTTGCTTAATTTAGATAACGTAAATGTCTTGGAATAAATAAGGCAATGGGACACAATTAGTTCAGACTATTCAAATTTTAATCATGGGCTGGAATGTGAATTCAAGTCCTTTAATTTTTATTAATAAACTTTATTGAAATGCCACTTTGTGTCATTTTAGACAGTAATTTAATTGAAGGATTCACAAAAAGACTGTTATTGCATTATTTAGTTATATTCTGCATAAATATTTGTATATTAGTATATAGGCTTCATATTAAAAACGGCTGTAGTAGTGAATATTTTCAGACTGGTATTGTTCTGACTGATACAAACCTGTTTAAGCAAACAGAAATTTCTACTGTCAATCCAAATGTTCAGCAAAAACATATTTTTTTCATAGAATCTGTCTCCAAAAATGTTAAGCATCTCTGTTCAAAATATGCAATAAGTATATTTTATCTGTTTAAAATATAGCGTCCGTTATAAAAGTCCATTCCTTGGTTGTTGTTATAAAAGATTTTGACACTGTCTGTTACAGGAAATCAATCAACACCTTTAGATTAATCAGAATAAAGAGCTCAGTAGATCTGTGATATAAATGCGATTAATTTTAAAAAATGACAAACAAAGCAACAAAGTACAATTCATTGTAAAATCCGAATATAAATATACAGAATTATGAATTAAAACTCAAGCTACATACCACTACTTTTGGCAGATCTTTGTAGATTTGTTTCACAAAGTCCAGGAAATGATGAATCTGTTAGAAAACAAAAAAGGTAAACAGTTGCTTTGGCTGCTTAACCGTGCTATGAAAATAACACAGCTGGAGATGATGTAGTGTTTCACCTCTTGAGAGATCGGAGGTCTAAACTGTTTGTGCAGTTCAATGATGATGCGCAGACAGATAAGCACATTTTCCTCACTTTCAATCTATGAAGAGAAAAAAAAAATCTATAGTTACTATAGTAACTTATAGTTTACTATAATTTCTGAATACTGCGACTGTGGTGCAGATACACTACAGTGAATTCAAACCAACCTCGAGGAAGCGAAACATCACAGAAAGGACGTTCTTTACATGAGGGCGCAGGTGCTCATTGGTAGGGATGCGGTGGATGATTTCAAGGACCAGTTTCCTTAATTGCTGGAAGAGAACAATAGAATAATAAACCTGACTGTGCATAAACCATAAGGACCTTCCAGAATTATGGTTAAAAGTACCTGAACTTAAATAGTGGTTAGGTAGGAAGAGAGAATTAAGCACCTGCGTGGGCTTCTCCTGAAGAAACTGCACCTCTCCGTCCTGAAGAAAGGTGAGAAAGCGCGGGATGATGTGTTCCAGAAAAGTTGAGTACTGTGGAGACGACGTCACGTTCTAGAAAAACAAGTCAAATCATTTCACTTTTACATAAAAAAAAATCTAAAATGCAATCTAGGAGGAAAAAAATGCTGAGGCTTTCATTTATTACTGATTTTAAGGCTTACCTCAAAGTTTTCACTGACTTCCTGCATCATTTTCAGCTTGGTCTCATCCTCTGAAAGTGACATAAGAGTGTGAGTAAGATAGTATTGGTTTCCCTTACACTACCAAATTGTCTTATCATGCACAAACATAACCTGTCACAGTTGTCACTCTCTCATACACACCTCCTACTTAAGGCCATTAAAAACCATTTGGGCGCATGCTGAGCATCACTCCTACATGGCATACTTGGGAGTAATAACCTTATCTATACACTATATGCTCTTCAGTATGGTTGGAGATGTAGTCACCTTGACATTACTGCTGCAGTTGATTTATCTCAAAAAAATGATAAGTACAAGCTTGAAAGGACAGGGCGGTACACATTTGTCTTTTACCAACTGTTAAAGGTTAACACCACTCTCTTTAATCATTGTTATAGATTTAATAAAGTTTTTTGTTTGTATGACCAATGACCGAAACTGAAAAACTAAAAAGGTACAACTCATTCTAAAGTAAAAAAGTGCTAGTTTGCTTTATTTCTGTGCTGTGAGCAGACCTAGTGATCTGACGTCACTACTTATACTCTTATATCCCCTCTTTGGATATATTAAAACTTCTGTTGGCCACATTGTCTCATCAACGCTTTCCGTTCAAGGCTACTGTCTCCCCAGTCACTGCTGTGCAGGTGTGAACGAGTTATATCAATTCATCTGTAACTGCAGTGTGAGCAAAAATGGATCGCCACTTGTGATTTGCACAAAGAAAGAGCAGCGTGCAGTGTTTCGTTTTTTTTTTTTTTTTGCGGTTTTGGGGATACACCTGGTGCCGAAACAACTCACAGAACAGCGAAAAAGAAGAGTTTGGATATCTGCAAACACAATTTGAAGCGATACTCTAAGGAAGGAGACATTGTCTTAAAGAGAATCAGAGACATGGATTCATGACTACGAGCCTGAGTGTAAACGGCAGAGTATGGACTGGAAATATCCTCAATTGCCGACCGAGAAAAAGTTCAAAAGTCAACCATCATTTGAAAAATTGGTGCTTACAGTTATCTGGGATTCTTGGACCATTTCCAGGAAAAAAGTTCACCAATCAACATTGCTTGTCACAGTAAGATGCTTATTAAAGAGCTGAGGACTAACTTCAGATTAAACGCAGAGGACTGCTATCCAAGGGCATTCTGCTCTCACTGTCGACACTCTGAAAAAACTTTGTTTTGAGTTGTTAAACCATCCTCCCTATATTCCTGAATATTGCTCCGTCTGACCTTCACCTGTTTGGTCCCCTGAAAGGTGCCCTACGAGGATGAAGGCTCACTTAGGATGAAGAAATAAAGTCCGCTGCGCATTCGTGGCTCACAGCTCAGCCTTAAACATTTTATAATGAGGGAATATGAAAGCTTGTTGACAGATGGACGAAGTGTGTTGAAAAGCAAACAGATTATTTTGAAAAAATTATGTATTTGTCTTTGCTAAGAGTTAATTAAAATTCTACAGACAGAGTTCAGGTAATTTTTGACTCACCTTCGTATATTAGGAAGGAACATGTGGTGTTCGGACTTTATTGAATGCTTGACTTTCACGTTATCGATACAAGATCGCGGCTAACTAATGCAACTCTTGGCGGAAATAAATATAATGACTTGGCGTGAAGAGGTTAAAACAAAGTCATGGCAGTTGCTCAAAGCTGAAGATTAGTTAATGAGGAACTTCCATCTTTTCTGGCTTTAGCTGGTGCAAGGTTGGCAACTAAATGGATTAATCCTTTCATGTTGCAAGGCTTTCGTTTGTGAGAGCAAAACCAAGCTGACACGGAAAGGTTTGGGAAAGTCACTTATTTTGATATTCGATGTGTCTGCATGTGAACACGTGTCCGTTGTGCTCGGGTTAAGGTGGTAATGCCAACGTGAGATTTTCACTCTGATTCCAAACAGAAGTGGCATATATGTGTGTGTGTGCGCGTGTGTGTGATGGGGGGAGGGGGGGGGGTTTGGGGTGATTTCATGCTTGATACTTACGTGTGTTGTTGTCGGTGAGGGCGGCTACGAACTGCAGGTACTTCTTCATGAGGGTGGTCTGGTCCACCACGGTGGCGCTGGGCGTGGCCACGAATGCCATGACAGCGGCGCGTGCGGTTCAGTCAGGCGTGTGTGGGATAATCAGCTCAAACTCATCCTGTCTGCAATGACAAGCGCACACTCCACGTCACTCACTTGATGTGATGAACACCATGCGCGCGAGATGCGATGTGCTTCGTAACCAGTCTGTGCGAGATCATTTAATAATTGAAACGAATACAGAACGTATAACCAGCACTGCACAGGATGCATCAGTAAGGCGGTGTCGCAAACAGCCTGCAGTGCAGAACACCGTGCTTTACAATACTGCACACACCTCCCGTGGGTTACACGTATGCATATACATATATGTATATGCACTGCACATATAATTACCACAGCATGCTTTAAAAGCAAGGCACAAACTTCATCAAGGATACCAGACAACTTTAAACTGCACGCGCGCCAAGCTGCAGGCTTACAGAGCGGCTAGCTAGGCTAACTAGCGCGCTAACGGGATGAGCTGCCGCGGTGAAAAGAAGGATACATCACTGCGGTGTGAAGTTAGGAAACAAAGGAAGAGAAATAGTACACTGACGTTTAAACGCGCTATAATTCATCCCTTACGCGCGGACGTGAAACAAACATATTAAACAGCGTGCCCGGTGGCGCGCGAGCTTGTATCCTGGGAATAATAACACGCGCACCGAGCTAACTTCGTTACCTTAGCAGCTTTAATGCTGATTAAACCCGCAAAATCGTCTTTAAACACACAAACACATACCTCCACAAAACAAACATTTACAGTGATAAGCAATTGTATTCCATTGTATGAATTAAAACAATAACAAAAGAAAGAAAGAGCTAACCAGACTCGCCAGCTAACGGAAAGCGGAAGCAGTTTTATTTGTATTTCCGGTTACGCCGAATAAAAAATGGCGGAGGGTTTTTTTAAGAATCTCGCACGTCACCAGTCGGTTTAAAACCTTATACTGTACATAATATGACAAAATATTACAGAAATATATATTTTTTAGTCAATCCGCACCATTATCGATAATAAATTTCTGTTAATCTGATATGTGTGCTATTTGCAATAAGATAATATAGTCCTGAGCGGAAGGATATTCTTCTGTAATAGAAGTGAGAAGACCATCGAAAGTAATGGTCTTTCATTTCCATTGTATTTAACGTAGTGAATAATCTCCCTGTAGTTCGCCCTGTACTAAAAGTAAAACCTGCTTCTTATCAAATATCTGCTCCTTCCAATGTCTGTCCATATAAAAATACTAAACATGAAATATACTAATATACCACGAATATTTTTTCTGACATAGACGTTCGATATAGTTTATACAGAGTGCTGAGTACGTTCAAAATGGTAAAATATTTTATTAATATTAATATTAATATTAATGAATATATTTTTTCACACATTTAATATAATTCACGCAAAGGTCGGCTGTTGACGGTGTAATGTTATGGTTAAACCACGTGAGGGCGCCCACTACTCTCAAAATAATTCATAAAGATAAACCGATTGCAACAAAGGACAACTTCTATGCCATGCAATGCCACTTAGAAAATTATTTAAAGAGAGAGTATTGAATGGATATGTAAACATTTTCAATGAAACTTGAGAATTTTGAATGAAAGTCTAAACACTGTATATTGAATGAAACCTGACGTCATTAAGGTAGGTGTCTGTGCCTTAATGACGTCAAGTTTCATTCAATATATTTAGACTTTAATTCAACTGCCAGCATTCTTGTGTAGCATATTCAGTGTGTATTTTGTTCATGCTTGTCATATAACGCCAGGTAGTTATATCAGAAGAATGATTCAGCAAGGAAGTGAGTGGTAGTAGCAGCAACCCTGAGTAATGATGAGATCATTAACACACTGGCAGCTCTGAATGCCCCGAAGCAATACCATAAACCCCACTCAATATCATAGTTAAATTTTATTCACGAAGTGACTGAGTGAGTGTGTTTCATTGTGGACATCTAAATGTTTATGCATCGTCTGATATGCACTGATCCACTGTTGTAAAGAGCAGATATTTGATTTCCAGTAATCTCACTCATTAATAAAGCATTTCTGTGTAGCCCTTAAAATACTAAACATTTATGTTTAGCTGTTTTTTAAATAAACATATATAGGGCTCAGGATTGTGCAGTATAGAGTGACATATCCTTTTTTCAAAACATCCTAGGCAATATGATGAACTGAAATTTATTTCATTTTATCGAACTATACAAACATGACTAAGAAAAAAAAAAGGGTCACACAGGCAAAGAAATTGCACAAATGTTCATCATCACATGTTTTTCCTGGTTGTTTTCGGTAGTTTTTAAGACTTAAAAATGTTAATAACATGCTAATTTTTAGAGTTCTACATTTTTTTCCATATTCATTCATTAATTTATTCCCATATTCTGGTAATGGTTAAATTTACACACCATAAAAGTAATGATCATTTTCGCTCTACCAGGCATATCCAAAAAACCCAAATGCATAGTTTGATGTCTGAGGCTGTAACTTCCTGTTAACAACCGGCAAGGTCGTGCACATATATATATTTTTTTTTATGTTATTGACCTATGCTGTGTTGCCAGCACAGATCTGTGCCGCTTGGGTTTTAAGGGTTTTAAACAACTGATATAGATGTGTTTGGTTATTTGCACCATCCTGTGTAAATTCAGACTTATTGTTAAAGTTGGCAGTGACTACTATGGTTGTTGTGTTTTTGTTAGGCTTTCTGATGGAAAGATTGTTTGAGGTGGGTTTCATCATGAGTTTTGCAGTTACATTAACACCAATATGGTGGAGATTATCTACAAGAGCATGTACTGTAAGAGCACTGTGACATCATGTGATGTCAATATGGTCTTGCTTTGTGGAATAAAAGATTTTTCAACCCAAATTAGTCTTCTGCCAGGGATGGAACATCTGTACTTCCTTACTGTAGTTAAGTATTATTTTGGAGAATTTGTATATTACCTGGCGGCAAGGTGGCGTAGTGGTTTAGCACTGTGGCCTCACACCTCCAGGGTTGAGGGTTTGGTTTGTGCCTTAGGGCTATGTGCGTGGAGTTTCTCCACATGTTCTCCATGTGCTTGGTGGGTTTCCTTCCACAATCCAAAGACATGCGGTACCCAAGTTGCATGGGGTACCCTACTTTGTTCCCTAAGTCTCCTGAAATGAAAGAGAATGAATGAAAAAAATGTGTTTTATACTCAAAGTATTGTAAAACTTGCATAATTGCTTTTTTTTAAGCATCTCCTCAAAAAGTATTGTAACAGCAGGGTAATTTCTTTTGTTTCTTTATAGATTAACCTCTACTAAAATGATGAAGTGTCCAATATGTACAGAAAGAAAGATCTGCTAATGATCCATCAGTCAAGCACAGCATAGGTAAGTAGCGTCATGGCTTAAGGTCGCATGGCTGCTTCTAGAACAAGCTTACTAATCTTTATGGATGATGTAACGCATGCTGGTAGCAGAATGAATTCACAGCACTATAGAAACATCCTGTCTGCCAATTTACAGAGAAATGCACACAAACTAATTGAGAAGAACGCCATCATACAGGAAGACAATGACCCAAACAAATGACTTCATCAGGAGGGTTAAAGTAGAAGTAGAAGTAGAATCACTAGACCTCAACTCAACTGAGCAAATATTTTAACTCCTGACGGAGAGACTGAAAGAAGAATCCGTCAAAAACAAACCACTGAAAAAGACACAACCTTTGTATGTTTCTCACTGGACAATACCATAATGGTTTTGAAATGAAGCTTCTGCATCCAAATATTAAAAATAATCCTAATATTTGTGATTATGCTACTTTGTTCACTTACTTTGGATACTGCGAAAATGGAGGGACTTCTAAATAAAAAAAAATCTAAACTGTAAATGGCACATTTTTAAACCTCTTAAATTTTGATTGCTTTATTTTGAATAATGTCACTGTCCAAACATTTTTGGACCTGCCTGTAGTTATACAGTATACTACACTACAACTACTGTGCTCATGGCGATTCCAATTTCCTTTAACTGCAACTACTACAATAATAATAATAATAATAATAATAATAATAATAATAATAATAATAATATAGATATCATAGCACATTGAATTTTAAATGCCTTTCTGCTTATCTGGGAAAAATAATACAAAAGCGATCATGATAACAAATAAAACCAGAAAAAAAAACTGCCATCTGGTTAATAAAGTCATTTTCCAACTTTGTCCTACAACTGAGCATGATCAGAATAACCATGCTGGAGCACAATAAAATGATCCAGATGGTGAAAAGGTTACATTATCATTTCAATGGCTTCAACATTGAGCTGTGCCAACATAAAAGAAGAGGTGACATCCTGTGACCCCCCCAGCAAATGAAACTTCAAACAAGATTAGCTCGATCAAACAGGCAGAAGCTCGGTATGGAGATAAAGTGTGGCCTGCTTGTATGTTGTTTGTTTGATCAAATGTAGATCCTCAACAACCCGAGATCCTGTAAAATACGTTTTAATTTGAATGGCTAATTTATGACTAAGCGTATTTGTGATTTATTTAGTTTCTGAATATTAACGCCACATGCTTTTCATATTGCCATTCACTTTTGGATGTATTGATTATTTAAAGAACAAAAGTATATTTGCCTATTTTACAAAAAAATAAGATGTAAAAAAAACAACAACATTGTGTTATTATAGTGACACAAACAAATAATAACAAAAAAAAAAAATCTCTCTCTCTAACACCACTATTAATGTGTTGTTTTTTTTAAAGCAATGTATGTTCATGCTATTCATTATATTTTATGGTATGGCACTTTATGTTGTGTTTTTTAAAAGTATTTTGGGAAAAATACTATGTTGTCTGTTCAACAGAAGACCTTATTTTTTATTAATTAGAAATGTATTAATAATTTATAATTTACAAATAAATATAAAAAAAAATACACCAGTTTCATGTGCAGGTTTTATAGCCATAACTTGAAAAATGTTTTAGCATTCTTTAAAAAAAAAAATTAAACAAGAATCTTGCCTTGGATTGATTTTGTATTAATTCACTAGAGCTGAACTTATTTAATATCTGATTAGTTTCATTAAAAATATGTTTATTTTAATTAAATTATTACTATGCAAATATTGTAAAGATTAAAACTGATATAAATGTTGAGAATTGTAAAGATTAAAATGCAGTTGATTAGTTTAATACCACATTTTTTTTACATAACAGGGAGACCCACAGTATGAACGCACCTGCACCAGCATGCATTTCCCCCAGTCCCCGTGAACTGATATTATTGCAAACCTCATTTTCTAAATGTGTGATTTAACATTGCATTTTTCACTGTCGTGATAATGCCTAAATGGATGTCTGCTCAATGCTCACTGTGGCTGCAGACACAACCCATTTCAAAGCTTTTCATGAAAATCCCTGAGGGGTATTTTATCTATTTAATTTTACACAATATGGCATATAAGATTATGAAAAGATCTATTCAAATACAAGGATTTTTGTATTACGAGAATCAAGGATTTAAACCTACTGAAAATGGGATTCAGTTTTTCAATTAGAAATCAGAATATCAGGCTTTTATTTCCGTTAATGCAGGATTAGGAACTGATTGGACCCAGATTTACAAATAAGAGTTTTATACTCATTCATTACATCCAATATATTGGTCTTATACTGTAGTGAGAAAAAACGATTATTGCTTGCTTAGGACTGAGTTGTGTAAATATCATTGGTATGACAACAGCAAATATGCTATTCACTAGTGATTAGGGCATGATTATTAACTCACCAGAACATCATTTGAACACCTTTCATTTGTCATTTTAAAAACATTTCAAAACACACATTCCTAACTTATACAAAATGCTCTACAATGGGTATTATGTTTGGATATCAATCAAATTATTAAGGCTACAGATTGCGGGTTTGGTTTACTTTGTTACTGTATGTTAGATTGCTGCCTTGACTACAACATAAGTTCAGTTGAGGACTGACCCCTGATGGTTACACAATATTGCAGACGTCAGTGGTCAAAAGTTTTACGCTGACAAGGAGATTAGAAGGCTTGACCTTATAAAACAACTTCTTTGCCATGCCTGACCTCTGTTGATGTCCAGCATTATGTAACATTACCTCTACAGGGTTAGAATAAAGTCTTTCCCAGATTTCAAACACATATTACACAAAACCTATGCTAGGTACAAAAATTCTTGTAGTCTTCTTGCTAATTATATATATTTTTTTAAATGTGTAAATTAATCCATGTTATGGAATAAGATTCATGTTTTTATAATAGCAGGTAAAAAAAATCTATATTTTTTAATGTGTATTAATAAACTATATATACTGTATATATTCAATGCATAAAAAAATTATATATTAATATTAACTCCTAAATCATAGTTATTGGTTGGATTTAATCAGTGAAGGACTTTATGGTCACCCTTTATAATTGTTTATGTTTATACCATTTAATGCGTTCTATACTTAAACCATACAACCAAGCCTTGTATTCTCTCCTTTGTATCTAATATCCTGAGCCTAGAATGAAAGGTGTGAGAATTTTGATAGCTCAGCAGTGTCCGGCTGGAACATACACTGCATCTGGCATCACCTTTCATTGCAGTGGCCTCTGCAGAGAGCCGAGCCAGGGGTCACTCTGCTGCTTCTATACCATGTGCAAGGTTTATGCACATGGTATAGAAGATGCTGTTATACTTGAATCTGAAAATTGTTCTCCAAATAAAAAAAAGTGTTTAGTCACAATATGTCTTATACACATACACACATCATACAGTACATAGTACACCATATAAACATATACACCAATACATGCAAACAATATATAAAACCAGGTACTTATTAAAGCTGTGATAGCCATAAACTAAAACAAATGTTAGATTCATTGATTTATTTAATCTTTATTATTCATTTGTCCTGATAATAAAAACACACACACAGACACAATTGCCATAACATCATTGAACAATCTTACTAATAAAGATTAAGTTCAATTATATACATGTTGCCATTTGAATAGAATGCTAGTTTTTGTATTATACAGTCTATAGGCATATAATTTTGTCTTTTTGACATTCTGGGTAAGTTCTAAATAATATACTGATAAAAAAAAATAAACACAGAACTTTTAATATGAATTACACTTAAAAGGGTGCATACTGTATAAAATGTCAGCTCACAGCATGCCACTGGCTTTCTCTCTTCCATTACAGAATTTACAGGAAATTGATTTTTCCCCCTTAACCAACAATTTGGATGAATAAACTTTTAAACCTGATATGATTGGTAAAGTGTTCACTTTGTACTGTACTTCACTGACCTTTAATGTCATTGCCTGTGACAAATGCCTGGTTGCACAGATTACAATATATTGCTGTTTAAAGTCCTGCTGTCACTGTTTAGTTTGTGCAAGGTATCTACAAATACTCCATATGAGTTACACAAAAACGAAAGAAAAGAAAAAAGGACAAAGTGTTGCTTACTTCAAAGCACTTTTGTAAGTCGCTCAGGATAAGATGTAAATGTAAATGTACTCGAGTGAGTGTATGGCAGCATTCTTAAACCAATTTTTAACAGAAGAGGTGTCACGTTGTTATGTTCTTTGCAAATATAATTCATTACAACATTCTATGGCCCTTGCTGGAGCCAATCGCAGGGCGCTCAGGCACAAGGCAGGAGACACCCAAAAGAGGGGAGGTAACCCATCACAGGACACAGGTGCACACACTCTCTCACACACTACAGCAATTTGAAAACACCAGTTAGCCTCACATGGCTTTGGACTATGGGAAAAACATTAGAGTAATTGTAGGAAACCAACAAGGAACAAGGATAACATGCAAACTCCAAACATACAGACCAGATTTGAACCCCCAACCCGAAAAATGTCAGGCAGCAATGATAGCCTCTAAACATCCATTCCCCCACATAACTATATGAAATCAGTTAAACTGTGTGATTGTGCGACCAAATTCATAATATCCTAAAGTACCTGTCAAAATTTGGACACACCTTCTAATGAATGTTTTGTTTTGTGATTGATTTTTTGCATTCCATAACAATACTGGAGATTCAAAACTGAAACATGAAATAACACATATGGAATTATAACAAAAACAACAGTCAGATGCTATTTTAAGATGGGAATAGTTCTTGCAAGAACAGTATTGTCAAGTGCATTTGCAAAACCCATCAAGCATCATGATGAATCTGGCTCTCATGAAGACCATCCCAGTAAAGCAAGGCTAAAACCTACCTCTGCTGCAGAGGAGAAGTTCATTTAGAGATCCCAGCCTCAAAAATTACCAATTAACCAATCACCTCAGATTAGAGTTTTTATGAAGGTTTTACAAAGCATACGTAGCAAATACATCTTAATATCAACTATTTAAAGGAGATTACTGCATTTTTGCATGTTTTACAAGTTAGAGAAAAAAACCCGGCAAAGACTAGTGAATTAGAAGGTGGGCCCAAATTTTTGACTGGTAGTGCTTGTTGTTTTGGGGGGTATTCATGTGAAATAAAAAATATATAATAATAATTTCAAAAAGCTCATATTTTTGTTGTCATGCACCATGTGAGTGCACCATGCACCATGTCACTTACATCTGATCCCAGTCTCCCCTCTCACATTACTCACTGTGAGGGGACTGCTCATGAAGTAAACTGACAGCAATGATAAATTCAAATTCAATTCAAATTCAAATTTTATTTGTCACATACACAGTCATACACAGTACGATATGCAATGAAATGCTTAAATTAAATGACCGCCTGTGACCTTAAAATTTAAAAACAGTTAACAAGAAATAAATAGAACAAAATATAAAAAACTTCAAAAAAATATATAAGAAATATTTAAAAAAAACTTATCTATACAATGAGAAGAAAATATAAAGATGAATTTAAATGGAAATAAGTGGAAATGTCCAGGAAGTGTGCAAATGTGCATGTGTGTGTAGATGTCCATGGTCCATAAATGTCTATAATCTGCAATGTGCAAAAGTGCAAATGTGCATGAATGTGCAATGTACAATGTCCATGAATATTCGGGTTATGTGCATGAGTGTCCATTACTGTGTAGTGTGCAAAAATGATATACTGCTTATCGTTTTCTATGAATTCATTTTTTTTTTTGTCAGGATTTTCACTTTCCTCACTGGTTGGTTTCATTGGTTCTTTACTTTACGCGCATCTGTGGTGACGTAAACAGGCTACTGTACTATCAACCTACCGGGAGGGGAAGTGGAGGCTTTAATCTCAGTCTCGGTACAAGCGCAGGACTGAGAGCAGAGCAGAGCAGAGCAGAGGAGAGGAGAGGAGAGGAGAGGTGGCATACTGTAATCCAGCTTCACTGATGAAGTGCTGTTTAGTGAGGAAATGATTCAAAAGTACGCGCGCATGGGAAAATCCAGGGAAAAGTTTACCCTAATTCTCTGAATTGGACATCATCATCAGCAGCAGCAGCAGCAGCTTTATTATTGTTGCAGTTATTCTCATTATCTCCAACAATGAGGCGTCCTGCCGTTTTGCTTCTGTACGTCTTTTCCATCATCTGCGTTACTGTTAAAGCGATGCGCAGCCAGGAGGACAGGGAGACGCGCTTTCTGTGCACGGTGATTCCTGTGGATGAGGACCCAAACTGTCCCGTCCAGACGGACTTCATTCAGAATATCCAGAGTGAAGGACTGAAGAAGACAGTGATGCAGCTCAGGGAGACTGTTCTCCACCAACAAGAGACAATAACCCATCAGCTGGGTACCATCAAAGATCTGACATCCAAACTGTCTCAATGTGAGACCACCGCTGAAGAGTCCTCATCCTGGAGGAATGGCAAGGAAGACACGATGGATGATGTCCCGAGAGATCCAAATGAAACTCTGGATGCACTGGGGAAGACCATGCAGAGTCTAAAGGACAGACTTCAAAACCTGGAGGTGAGAGGAACTGCTCCCACAGTTAAGGACACTTATACACATTAGTGTATAATACAGGTGTGGCTGATTCCAGATCAAATCATTTGTATTAATATTATAAAATGGCTGTACGGTGGCTTAGTGGTTTGCACTGTCGCCTTGCACCTCCAGGGTTGGATTTCCGCCTAGGGGTCTGTGTGCGTGGGACTTGCAAGTTTTCCCCGTGCTTGGTGGGTTTCCTCCGGGTACTCCAGTTTCCTCCCACAGTCTAAAGACAAGCAGATTAGGCTGATTGGTGTTACCAAATTATTCATAGTGTGTGAATGAGTGTGTGAATGATGACCGGAGGTCCTACCGTCATAAAATGGGAATATGTACAATGAAAATCACTATTGGCCTCCGCAGTCCATAGTTAGACTACAGAGGTTTCTGGATGGATGGATGGATGGATGGATAAAATATTATAAAATACAGTATTTTATAAAATATTATAAAATACAGTTTAAAATGATATATGCGTGTAACAGTATAAGCTTATTTATTGCCAATTTAATAATGTCAATTATATATCATACAAGTCTAGCTGTTTTAAGAAAGGCTGTCCGACAACACTGGAGGTTTTAATTTTGGTTAATTAAGTGTAGGAGGTGAGGATTTACAGGGATTATCCCCAACCTGATTCTATCTATATCTCTTATCCTGTGCAAATGCTCACGCCACTATAATTAGTGAATAATGACAATTAATTATCAGTCCTACTCTACAGATGAAAAGTGAAGAACGAAGAATCTGTCGGGCTAAATGATTGAAATGGATTTATCCATTTTTTGTTTCGCAGTTTTTTTGAATAAACATACAGTATATAATGACTCCTTTTTTTAGCACAACATAAGCAATGTGATGAACTGAATTTTATTTCATTTTAACCTACTATACAAACATAACTGAGCAAAAAAAAAATGAATGGGTCATACAGGCAAATTTTGAGAGCTCTGCATTTTTGCAACATCATTCCCATATTTCCCGGTCAAATTTACACATTATAAAAGTAATGATAACTTTCGTTATACCTGACATATTCAAAAACATAAATGGACAGTTTTATGTCTAAAGCCTCCCCATTAACACATTATGGCAAGGTTCTGATATAAGAATATATATTTTTTTAATTGTCATTGAGGTATGCTGTGTTGCCAGATGAGGGTTAAATTGATCTCTGATCTCAGATTTGTAACATTTTCTGTATATGATTTTTTTTGTTCTGTTGTAGCAACAGCAGATGCGAGCCAGCCTCTCTGGAGCTCCATTTCCCAATGAGTTACGAGAACTGCTGCAACGTAGGCTGGGAGATCTAGAGAGCCAGCTCCTGAGCAAAGTCAATGAGTTGGAGGAAGAGAAATCACAGCTGTATAACGAGACAGCTGTTCATCGTCAGCAAACAGAAAACACCCTGAACACCCTTATTAACCGAATCTCTGACCTAGAGAAAGGTATTCATGACGATTTATACTTTTTAAGGTCTATTGCATCACTGTTTTGTTTTTTATGCAGTCATAAAGGTGTATTTGACAGAAAATTAAAAATCTATGGCACTGGAAGGGTTAAAGCATATTTTGCTGTTATAGAGAAAACTATGATTCCCACCAGAGGTGTCCTATTACTAATTCACACTCTCTGCCAGCAGGTACAGGATTCAAGTCCCCTGAGGATTTTAAACTCTCCCTACCCCTGCGCACAAACTACCTTTTTGGCAGAGTGAAAAAGAGCCTGCCAGAAATGTATGCGTTTACTGTGTGCATGTGGCTCAAGTCCAGTGCCAGCCCTGGCATTGGGACCCCTTTTTCTTATGGTGTCCCTGGGCAGGCAAATGAGATTGTACTGATTGAATGGGGCAACAATCCAATAGAGCTACTCATCAACGACAAGGTAAATATCATTCCTTTTCAGGCTATATCCGTCAGAGCATTTCAGTCTTCTTAAGCTAAAAACATCATATGCTGCTTAATATTTGAAGAATACATATAGCTGAAAATAAGATTTATATAATAACCTTTAAAATGGGTGTAGTCATTGTTCACGTTCACACAGTTGCGTGCTTTCTTCCCCCTCCAACCCTATGGAGGTGGCACAGTTACCTCTGTCTGTGAATGATGGAAGATGGCACCATATCTGCATTACATGGACTACAAGAGATGGTTTGTGGGAGACTTACCAGGATGGTCAGAAACTAGGATCAGGGGAGAACCTGGCCCCATGGCACCCCATTAAACCTGATGGAGTCCTCATTCTGGGCCAGGAACAGGTGAGAATAGTGGCAACCATGTATTTTCATTTTCAAAATGTGAAAACCATGTTACTGTCTAAGAAGGGTGATAAAATACATAACATTTAATATAGATTTTAATTTGTTACACTGATCCTTTTGTGTTCATGAGTGTGTGTTCATGGCAAGAAAGGACTGGAAAACAAGAGAAAGTGGTTACTGGTGGTTTAAGAATCATGGATTTTCACTAAGATATTTCACCCAAAAACCCCATCTGCCTTCGCCAGGAGTTGCACATTAGAGATTTTAACCCCATTTTCTTCTGCCTTATTAAGGAGCTGCTCCGCCCAATCAGGAACAACTACCAACTATGTATTGCCACTTACATCTTTTCACTTTTTCAACTGCTGCTCGTGCACAGTTAGGGAATAGTATACCTTGCTAGAGGGCACTATCCACCCACTTCAGCTGAAAGAAGCTATGCTCGTACTGTATGCACGTGATTGGCTAGTGTTTCTGTGATTGATTTGGGAGTGTGAGTATGCCTCCACAATGAGAATGCATCGTCAATTTGCACTCTAGGATCCTGGCTACAGAATCGAACTCACAATGTCTGGAAGCCACATTTCTGTTGCACCACTCACGTGTCATAGACATAGTGCTTTTAATATAATGATGACCAAAATCAGTGTAATTCAATAACAGTAATTCAGTAATTAAATTTTTTATTTGAACCCTACAGAACTCAGAATCAGTCCTGAAATAAAGAGGGACGTCAACAAAAACAATCCTAAGAATATTCATTTAGTCATCTTCAGTAACCACTTTATTCTGGGAAAGGTTTGCATTGGACCCAAGTCTATCTCAAGAACATTGTGCATGAGTCATGATTTGGGAATACACCTTGGATGAAGCATCAGTGCACATTCAGAGACTAATGCATCTCTCATGACCTTTAGCATAGCTAATCCACCTCCATGTCTTTGGGAGGTGCATGGCACAAAACCGGAGGAAGCCCACACAGACATGGGGAGAACATGTGAAACTTCACACAGACAGTAACTTGAGCTCAGGATGCAACTGGGGACTGTGGAGCTGTGAGGCAGCTATGCTACCTGCTGCACCACTGTGCCACCTTTTGGGAATATACAGTAAACGCGTTCTCCATGGAGCAATGAAACAAAGTCTCACCAAATGTAGAGATTACAGGAAGAGACTCTTCCTGTAAGTGCTTTTAAACTCTCGAAGGCAGATTTTACAAAATATACATTTTGGGATAGGGGTGCAGAGCCAATAAAGCCTGTGTTTTGTAGAAAAATCACACTTGTGCTCAAAAAAAAAAGTTGAATTAAAAGTAAATAAAACATAACATAGAACATGGAGTGTAGTCTAGTTCTCAAATTATCTTCAGACCTAAGGCATTTAGAGTAGTGTCATCATGAAGTTGCAGTTCACCTCAGAGGAATTACATCTAATAATTTTAAAAATTACACAGTACGTCTAGCTCAACTTCTAACATAAACTCACCAAGCACTTTAATAGTAACACCTAGCACCTAATCATTCACATAGTTATCTATTTAACCAATTATGTCCCAACAGTGCAATGCATAAAATTATGTACATATGTGTTAGCATCATTGGGTAGTATCCATATTAACAATCGGAATGGGGGAAAATGTGATGTTAGTGATTTTGACCATGGCATGATTGTTGATGACAGACATCTTGTACAATCCAAGACTTTAAAAGATTAAGCTGTTTTCAGAGCAAATAAATAGTGATAATAACTACTCAGCATTAATGTTCCTAATAAAGTAATCAGTATACTGTATGTATGAGGTACTCTATTTATCTATCTATCTATCTATGTACTATACAAAAGGGTGCAACTGACACTGTCGGGTAATGTATTGTTTTATATAGTATTGTGCTCTCTGTAACCCCTTCCAGTATTTCCTCATTTACAAAAGGAATACTGTAATTACAGCTCTGTTGTATTAATGTGTTTTGTTGTTTATGGGCTCTACAGGACGTGGTTGGGGGCCGCTTTGATGCCACGCAGGCCTTTGTCGGTGAGCTGAGTCACTTCAACATGTGGGACCGGGTTCTCCGACATGTGGACATCAGCACCATGGCAAACTGTTCCTCATACGTGCCTGGGAATGTGGTGGCCTGGTCTGACAGCAACATCGAGGTGTTTGGTGGTGCATCTAAAGGGCCACTTGAGTTATGTGAAGATCGGCTTTTTGACAATTAAGTCCTCAGATCCGTCTCCTTGTGCTTTGTGATTCTGTTGCATAATGCAGTATGTATTTTGTCTTTTTTTTTTGTATTTTATGTTACAGCATATGTATGTGGGCCTTGCTAGAATAAATATTAAAACTGTGTCATTTATGTAAGTTCACTAGTTAATTAGTGTGGATTTGTTTGTGTATGTTACTGGTCTACTAACAGACCTGTATTGGGAGTATGTTTCTGTCATGGATGTAGAGATGTTACACAATGTAAGTGTAAGCAGAGCAACTAATTATTTCATTAATTCAGTTCATTATTTTTTTTTCTTTTAGGACATACATTGCATGTCCACAAAAAAAGTCATACATTGGTTCATTTGACTTTTGTCATACTGGTGGCCAGTTCATGTGAAAATGATTCCTCATGATCCCAGAACCACTCCCAGAACAACAATTTGAGTCCTAGTATATGCCTGTGCTATAAGGCAAGATTACCTGGTCATTCAGTACATTCAGGTCATCAACTGACTTTATTACCACATAATATTGCAGAGTCTAGACCTGACCGAGTGAAGCAATCACAGATCATAACACTGCCTCCAGAGGCCTGACCAGTGTGAACTGTGCATTGTGGGTGCATCGCTTCATGCACTTACCCTCTTACCCTGACACTCCAATCGCTCTGGAATAGGGTCAGTTTGGACTATTCAGACCACATGACCTTTTTTCCCATTGCTTCAAAGTCTAATCTTTATGCTTCCTACCAAATTGAAGCCTTTTATCTGATTAGTCTCACTAACAAGTGGTTTACTTAAGGCCACACAGTCCCATTTCTGTAAGTTCTCATCACTTTGTGTGTGTATGGAAAAGCTCTTACTTTCACCATTTATTATAGCTATGGTTTTTACTGTTGAGTACTGATTACTGATGCAACTTTATAAAGTGTTTAAGTGATCTGCATTCATGACTTTTTTTTACGACCACATTTCGCCCTCTACGTTGATGGTTCAGCACTATGCTTCCAGATTTTGATAATGTGTTGAGGGGTTCTTAACCCAGTTGCAGTAATTTCAAATATCCTTAGTTGTTTTTTTTTTTGCTTGATGCAGCCCAAGAATTTGACCCTTCAAAAATGGCAAGGCTGTGTATTTATTGATTTATTTTTATTTATGTTTAATAAACCCATGGTGGCTGGTATGGTTAGGGTATGAATCTGACCTCCAGTCTGTCTGTGTGTAGGTTGCATGTTGCACTGTCCTAAGACATGCAATGTACCATTTCTGAATTGCCACAGTGCTTTAATGGGTGAGTGAGTGTGTGTGCACTTGTAGGTTGCATTGCTGGTGTGAAGTCAGAGCTCATTGCAGCTAAAATAATTTCTGTGTCAGTGGAAACTACAGTGTCAGCCAAAGAATATACACACTTTAGGAAAATAAATAAATAAATATAATAAATAAATAATAAAATAAATATAATAAATATCCATATTG
>JAOVVA010000054.1:16501767-16514076 GCA_028565275.1 Leiocassis micropogon
TATATATATATATATATATATATATATATATATTTTTTTTTTTTTTTTTTTTCCTGAAGTGTGTAAAAATCTTTTGGGTGAATCTGTATTTATTTTTTTATCACAAATTACTATCATAAATCAGCACAGCCAAATTAATTGACTTTAGTTCCACACATTTTGGTGACATATTTTATATGTCGATAGAAGTGCATCCAAAAATGAATGTGTGTTTAAAATCTTGTGCTTTATGTTCAGGTTTGCCTCTGGGTGTTTTTTTTTTGTGTGTACATACACTGATCAATTGTTCTTTTGCATTATATGAAAAGCCTTTGTTATGAGTTTGTGCCAATGCTTAGACTGCTGTTGAGAAAATGAAACAATTCTACAATATATATATTGTATATATACTATAATGTATATGAACATTTCTGAAAAATAAAAAAAAATCCTAAAGCTGTACTTCCATATCTGCAAAATTGATAGTTGATTTGAATCAAATCATAGGTTTTTCTGACCCAATTGACTTAGTATTTTCCCTTGGACAGTAGCTAACTTGTATTTGACATATTGCGTATAATTGTCCATGCATTTGTCTAGTTAACTGAAAAGTGCCATTGAATAAATGCACACTGCTAGAGTGGCAGGAATCAGTCCAAAGATACAAGTAGCTTTCCAGGCATTAGCTGGCCTTAAGGCAATAGGACCTGCCCAGTGCCAAAGCTTATGGTGAATTGATTGGGCCTATACTGTATTTACTATATTTACATCATGAATTAATAATGCATAATGCCCACAAGTTAGAACAGTGTTGTAATTACAACTCCAAATACAGGTAAAGTACTTAATTAAGTGGTTTTAAAAACATACATGAAAAGCTACACTTATTTTTTTATGCACGCAGATGAATGATACTGAAGATACTGTAGAAGACTTTATTGAAACGGTCAAGATTTCAAGATTATTGACATGAGAATAAAGATGATTTAATTACTGTATGTGGAAGTCATGACTCTGATCCTGAACATCCATCTACTTGGATACATACCGCTTATCCTGGGAACTCTCTAGATGATGTACAAACTCATCGCAGAGCACAGGCTTACACACCCTCACACACCCTGTCATACACTATGAGCAATTTGGAAACACCATTCAACCTGCAGCGCATTTCTTTGGACTGTGGGAGGAAACTCACCAATTACAGGAGAACCCGCAAACTCCACACACACAGACTGGAGATCGAGATTTGATCCCCTAACCATGGAGGTGTCAGGCAACAGTGCTAACCAGGAAGACATCAGACTTTCTGCACAACACCTGAAAAAAATAGTGTGTATTAATACAAGCATATTTGCCTGCTAATATTAGGTTCAAATATAAAACCCTGAAAAGCCATCAAATTTATACACACATACAGTACATTCATAACAGGCACAAAAAAAATTAATATCTCGTCAGACTTACAAAATATACTTGTAAAAAGCATTGAGGCATGGCCATTAGCAAAACTGAGAAACAAAGCAAAAGGACACACATACACACACACACACACACACACACACACACACATACTGACTACACAGAGGCATAGATGGACAAAATGAAGCCCCTTTATGTTTTTTTTCTGGTACTTAATGTGATTATAAATGAAATTTCATGCATTAGAAAAAGCAGAGAGAATTTTGAGATGTTAATTAATCCATGTGTGAGACAGACTAATTGAAAGCAATATGACTAGCACTTTTTTATGTACCAGTCATCATCAGGTCTGATGAATCAGAAGCTCAGTTTCTTTTTCCATGGAGATGGTTGCAAATGGAAGTCCTTCTGGAGTGAATGTTAAAATTCAATGCCTGCAAATAAAAGATAATTTATGGCTGCTCACTAAAAGCATGAAATGGAATTTTTTTTCTTTTCTTTTTTTTTCCACTTATGGATCATGTTAACTTGTTAATTTAATTTGGTGTAGTTCACCCTCTAGTGGACAAAATACTGTCCTGTAATTTTTCACCGATCTGTAAGGCTTATTTTGCTGCATTTCACAATTTTAAATAATGTAAGATGTATTATGATATACAGTCATGTCTATTTTGTTATTGTTATTGTCGTTGTTGGTTTAGCTGTCTAGCACAATAGGTTGGAGTTAAAATTAAATTAAGCATAATGCATAAGTGCAGATGGCAGCTTTAATTTGAGAGTATTTACACCCAAATTGGGTGAACTGTGCTAAAAATACAGCACTTAAACTTAAAAAGGTTCTGCATTATAAAGGACCAAAAGTAATTGGACAGCTGGACATTTTAATCTGCTGATATTAAAGTCTAGAGCTGTCTCTGCCTGTGAAGTAAAACAAACCCATCAGAGAGACAAATGCAATATTAGGTTGTATCCCCAATCAACTATTTGGTACGAGGGGATATCAAAAAGTTGCAAGATTCGCGTTCCACGGATCCGGTCGCTTTTGCCGTAGAAGATGATGGGCTCTTCTACTATAAAGACTGTTACTTCATCTCAGGGTTGTAGCCAAACACCCAAGTCTTGTTATCAGTAATAATCCTCGACATGAAGGACGTGTCATCTACAGCACACTATGGGAGTTCTTGGTGATGTTCTTTCTTCTCCTTGGTCAGCAGCATGGTGCATGTTCAAATGTGAAGATTGCCTAGACTGTTCCGTATGACATGCCAACAATGGCAGCAATGTTGTGGATTGTTCTCTGATGATTATCATGAGAATGGTTTAGACATTTTAGTGGGTTGAGCTTGTTGAATGTCTTCCTGGCCTCAAATCATCCTCCAGTGATGTTCTTTCACTCTTGAAGCACGCAACACACTCAAAACACCTGGAACGACTCATTGCAGCATCACTTGTAAACTTGATTTACTCAGAGTTTCACACAGAATTTCACAATCGGCTTTTGTTCTAACTTGCTATCTATGATTAAATAGCAGACGTGGTAATACATGTCATCAGAATAGCACCAGTTGCACAGCTCCTGATGTACACGGGACATTGTCTTTTGGCACATTTATGAATTCAGTCTTATGAAGGTCGCTGACTGTACATGCAGCCTTGTGCTGCCATCTGTTGGCATGCTACAAAACAAGTCTTAAAACCTTTTTGATACCACCTTGTACACTCAGGAATACAAAAAGGCTCAAAAGAGCATTTAAAACAGTTTTGTGGCACAATGGCGGATTTCCGTCCCTGAAGAAAAGCAGGTAGGTGTGTATACAGTATATCAAAGGCAACAATCAAAAGGCAAATAACAGCGTAAATACAGAGGATTTACCCACATTTATACCACTAATGAGCCTCAAAACAGAAAGATAAGATAAGAGATCACCTGAACCGCTCTGAACCGCACCTGAACTGCAAGTGGAATGGGTTCTCATGTATTTAGTGATGACTGCAGGATGAACACTAAAGGCAATATAGGGTTATATTACTTGCTTTTTTGGCTTGAGAGGTATTTTAATTGATGAAAGCAAACTGAAGGTAAAAATGCCACAAGAACAAGTAGGAACATAAGACAGCAGCAGTAAAGACCTGCAGTGGCTCCACCATTTACTAGTCTAAAGTGCTCTCACTGCCGGGGGTCAAGGCCTGGTCAGTGCATCTGCTACAGTAAGTTGTAGAGAAAAAGAACTAGCAACAGCAATACAAAAAATCTCAAAACTGTATTTTGGTTTAGAGATAAAAACTACATGCTGATTATTAAATGTTTATTTGAAATCCTGTGTGCAACTGTGTAATGGGGAATTCCTTCACCTTTATCAAAAAGTCATGTAGTCCACAATGGTCCAGTGTCAAAGTAATAAGTTTCTAATTAACTTTCTCCACTCTAATTAATACCAACAATGCCCCTGGGTGCCAATCCATCGCAGGGCACAAACACACACTACGGGCAATTTGGGAACACCAATTAACCTAATGTGCATGTCTTTGGACTGTGGGAGGAAACCAGAGTACTTGGAAGAAACCAACCAAGTACAGGGAGAACATGCAAACTCCACAAACTGGCCATATGTGGGAATCGAACCCTCGACCCTGATGATGCCAGGCTACAGTGCTAGCCCCCAGTGCCCACAATGTTGCCAAATTAACATTGCCACAGTGTTTTAACAACCAAAAATCCTGCTGAGAGTGTTCATTTGAACATATTAGAACATATTCAAATTTTGTAGGTATTTAGTTGTGCTGCATACTTTAAAGCTTTATGCTGGGGCTGTTCTGCTCAGACAGTGATGGAGATGACTGGGTTAATCGGAGAGACACAAGGCAAAATCAGCTGACTCACAGCTGAGATGAAGAGAATCATTATGACACAGGTCTACATTAATTAATGAATATAGAATTAGGCCTAACAATCAGATCAAGAAGATGGTGTGGCTTAACAGGAGATATTTTTGAGGCCTATAGTTCTGGGACAATTTGTTCGTTATGTTATTTACAGAAGTCGACTAGTTTATGGTGAGTCACGATCGACTCACAGATCACCCACACATTTTAATTTTCATCATTCCCAAACAAGAGATATTTATAAGCGAAGAAAGCCGTGCCCTGGGACATTTAATCACTGAAAGCTAATTAAGCTGCTCTTTGAGTTGGATTGTAAGGTTTAAGAGACTTATTCAAACGGCTGCACAAAGCTTAGGGGCATCCTGCAAAAAGCCTGAGAGATGATCTCTGGAAAGACTAAGACTGTTGTAATGTAGAAAGTGTGTGCAGCAGTTATTATACACCTGCTGAAAAAGTTTAGATAGAAATATTTTCACATTACATTGTCTTTTTTATTTTAAATTTATACGACTAGTTATTTCATGTTAATTGTTACTCAGACTCTAGAGGAATCTAGAGGAAAGTAAATTAGTTGTTTAGATTAGCATGTATAACATATATAAACATATAAGCATATATAAACTGTACTATATATAAAATGTTTTAATATTTGCAGCCTGCTGTAGAGACTGAAGATGGCTACACTAGAGTCTTCATTACCTCTGCTTGTAAATTTTCATTTCCTTTTATACCGAACCTTTTGTAATAAAAGCATA
Organism: Leiocassis micropogon; assembly: GCA_028565275.1. Classification (NCBI taxonomy): domain Eukaryota; kingdom Metazoa; phylum Chordata; class Actinopteri; order Siluriformes; family Bagridae; genus Leiocassis; species Leiocassis micropogon. The sequence goes on from JAOVVA010000054.1 coordinate 16,506,807, forward strand.
TGAGTTATGCTGCTGCGTGCGTTATATCTCAGGCTTGCTCCTTGTAAAATGTTACGATTACTAGTACACAAAATTCTGGGAAACAGCTTTTTGTTCAGTTGTGATCTGAAGCGTGTTGCCAAATTACATTTGCTCCTTGATCAAAGTAATGACAGTATCAATCTTCACTGCAGCATCAAGGTCAAAAATACCTACTGTAGCAAGTTGTTTCTAATTCAGGTGATGGCTTTGCAGCATGGGTGGAAAACCAGGCCACTGGGATGATTAGCAACAACTGTGCAACAAAACAGTGACTGTGGGAGCACTATTAACAACACAGTAGTGATATGGAGGCATTTAAGAGCTCCTGTACTTAACAACAACCACCACACACCACCACCATGCCAGGGTTATCAATGTCCATTACCCAGATAATATCTGCTCAGTGCTGATCCTGTGAAAAAGTGATGAACATTTAGATGTAAACTTGTTCTCCAGAATTTGTAGATTGCTGTAAAACTGCATTGTGACAAAAGCTAAAATTCAATCAAATTAAACTGCACTTGCGGTGGTTTTTGTTCATTCATGGCAAAAAGGGCCAAAGTAAAACGACACTGATGTTAAGAAACAGGTTATGACACAGTATCTCCCAAGAAGATTATCATGCTTTAATCCAAAACACATGAATATGTCCACTAACACCAGTAACTAACTGTACGACCCACACTGTAAAGAACAAGGTCTAAGGATCAGAAAGGCCAAGAATATCTGGTTCAGTATGTATTGCCTCACACATTAAAAGGAAATATCAACAGGATGCACACGAGGTCTTGGATATGATCTCACATCAGTGCAATCTCTGTACATCAGTTACATTTTTTTTTTTAAATGAGTCAAAAAATATTCTCCTCCCACACTACACACTTTATATTTCAGCCTCTTCCTCTTCCAGATTCTTTTTTTTTATATAGCATTTCTAACAATAGATGGTGCCACTGCATCTCTTTACAGACAATATATAGAGATATACATAGATACAGTAATATATAGGAAAATAAATAGATAAAATCCCAAATGAGCAAACTGATTGTGCTGCAAATCCCTTGTCCTTGAACTGCTGTACAGACGTTTTCCACAGACTATATTTTGCAACTCTGTTTAATCTGCACAACCAATTCTGTTGCAAATCTTCTTGTATCAGTCCTGCTGCTTGTTTTAGTCCATCTATTTAACGGCAACATTTGCACATAGGGCGGAATGGTGGTATAGTGATTTGCACTGTGGCCTCGCACCTCCAACTTCTGGGTTCGATTCCCGCCTCAGGTCTGTGCATGGAGTTTGCATGGTCGCCCCATACTTGGTGGGTTTCCTTTGGGTGTTCCGGTTTCCTCCCACAGTCCAAAGTCATGAAGCTAATTGGTGTTCTCAAATTGCCTGTAGTGTGTGTGCCCTGCGATGAATTGCCACCTCATCCAGGGTGTACCCAGCCTTGTGCCTCCACTAAACAAAATTATTGGGTAAAAAAATAAAAGCAAGTTTATAATAATAATAATAATAATAATAACTGTTTGTGTGTTTGTGAGTGTGCATGTGTGCGCATCCGTGTGTGATAAGATGTAATATGATCACTCACTGCCCCTGATTTGGCGGCAGGTGTGTGTACATGCTGCTGGTGTTGTGTACTATGCTGCTAGTGTGCAGCTCTCCCAGTGCTCTCCCAGTGCTGTCCCAGTGCTCCCCCAGTAGGCGGGGCAGTTTGTCGGGGTATGGGAGGCAGTTAAAGTTGGGGATGATCTGATTGAAATTGTTTTATACATTTACTTATTATTACTCCTTTTTATACTATTTTTTTTTCAGAGCTTTGGAAAAACTAATCTAATTACTTGTTATGTCCATGAGATGGCGACAAATACAAATTAATACCACTAATTACTTGCGACTTTAATGGTGATTTATAGCATACATTTTAGCTTGTTTTGAACTTTAATGACTATAATTATGTATTTCCGTCGTTGTCTTTGATCGAATGTCTTGCAACATGACTGCAACATATTTAATTAGGCAATGGATTATGTAAACATAATATTAATCAGGGTTTAAACTTAAAATGAATAAACGGAAATGAAATTAGATGGCTATAATAAGTCGTTGCTGTGAAGTCGAGAGAGCAGGAGGACCCTAGCAAAGGGGGTAAAAGTTGACCCGGAGAACAGGGTTGGCTGGGGGACGAATGCATCAAATGGTCAGTTACAAAACAAGTCGTGACGTTAAAAGGGACATGAGCCGCCTATCTGCGCGAGCTGCCTAATGCTTCAGTTCAATCATCAGGCGAACCGGCGGATGACGTCACGGACCCTACCTCTTCACAGGCGACCTGTGACACACCGCGCTCGCGGCTCAGTCTTCTCCTGGCATCTGTGCGCGCGCGTGCGAGCGAGGAGGAAAAGCTCGTGTTAAGAGGCGACTCTGTACACACACACACACACGCGCGCGCGCGTTCTATTTCCTACCTGAAGGAACTCGTTAAGCTTCCTCTGGTAACGCGGACTTCTGGAAGAGAATTTGCTGGAAAGTTCGAGCGAAGTGAATTGCTTGTTGTTGTTTATTTTCTTCTCCCAGTTACTTCCCACCGCCACAAGTGTTTGAAACCATTTGGTGGCCAAAATGTCTCGAGACCCGGACGACGTGAACAAGCTGACTGAAAGCACTTACAAGGTGAATATTAATGGGAATTGTGTGTGTGTGTGTGTGTGTGTGTGTGCGTGCGCCGGGGGAAACGACGAGAAAGTCTTGTCTGTTGAAGAATTTAGGAAAAGTTTGTTGCGTGTTTTTGTTGAATATTGCCTGCCTGGTTGACATGAGAATCAGGGGGAACCTTAATCAATTAATAGATTAATTAATTAATTTGTTAAAATCTTAACTCCGCCCCGTCTCTCTTTCAAAGAAACAAAAACCAATTTAGAAAAAAAGTTTGTCTCGTACTTCATATTAATGTTTCTCGCTTATGCTTGCCTCTCAGTTGTAATTTTAAGTTTTCACTTTTGTTCCTCTTTCAGTTAGGTTTCTGGAGTTGTGTAAGGAAACCAGTTTGATCTCTTGTGTATGAGTGTGTGTATTGCATACCTGTCCTCTCATTGTTTTTGTCATGGGTGTGTGCCTCGGGAACTGAAAATGCAACTTGTGGGTTCATTACCTGAATCACATGACTTTGTTCTTTGAAAAGGGAATATCCAAGAATAAAGGCGTATTAATGAGGAAACATAATGTTTGATGCTATATTTAGAGTAGAACATATTGTCAGTGGTTTGAGGTTTTAGTTTGTAAAGACTGGATGAACAGCACCAGCAGCAGAACACCACCCGAAATGGGGACTCTGAGGACACTCCTTTTCAGCAGACTAGACATGCATATGGTCAATTCCCCTCCCCCTAACACACACAACCCACACATGTATACTCACTGACACAAACATACAACAAATGTATTTCAAAATGTAACTTATTTTAGCACCTAATCTGGTTGCTTTTAAGATGTATTATTCTTTTTTTTTGTGAGTGTGTCTGGGTTGTGTGACATCAGTGTGTGCACTATCTAATAACCAGAGACCAAGTACATATAAGAAAATAAGTTTGAGTGGATGTAGAGGAAGCTCTTATCACAAAGGGAAAAACAACAGAGCAGAGTGAAAAACTGTACAAAATATAAACATTTCTAATCAGCTGCAAGGGCTAGCTCAGTAGTTAAGGTATTGGCCTACGGTTTGGAAGGTCACCGGTTTAAACCCCAGCATGACCAATTTGCCCTGTTGGGCCCTTGAGCAAGGCCATTAATCCTCAGCTACATTATAGTAAAATAAAAGTGAGTCACTCTGGATAACGGCGTCTCCCAAATGCTGTAAATGTAATGTACACACCTTGAAGTTCATCTTTAACCATATATTTATTTAGACTGCGCTTTTCTCTGGACTACTGAATCATCCAGGGTCTGTTGGGAAACGGTTGTGTTAATGCGGTATAACAATGTTTCTTAAATATGTAAAGTTTGATTGAAAAGTTTAAACCATATGTATAGAGGAATATTTTGAATTTCTGAATTCTTTAAACTTATTTAAAATGGAGTTTATTGTGGGTTATTTTGCTATGCAGTGTAATATTTGTGCATTTGTTTATTACAAATGTATTCTTATTGCATTCTGTGAAAAAAAACAAAAAAAAACACAGGTACTAATTAGCATTCGAGGCCGGACAGGATCCTCTTGGCACACAATAAAACATTTGGTGATCGTTTAAATGACTCGTATCAGTGTGTGTTATCAGTATTGTAAAAGACAATGTTGTTATTGCTATAAACAAACAGAATCAAATTGCAAACAAGCACTTCATTGACAACAAATAAGGTATTTTTAAACAGGAAGAACACAAATATGTTTTGTTATCACTTCCATCACTCAAACGCTAAAGGATCTGCATGTCTTTGATGTAATTTTTTTTTGCCCTGTTGTCTTACAGAATGTGATGGAGCAGTTCAACCCAGGACTTCGCAACCTTGTAAACCTGGGGAAGAACTATGAGAAGTCGGTAACAGGTAAACATCCCCATGGACATGCACAAAATCAAGCCTATAAAAGCAATAAGTTGTGCTAATGTTCGTGCATATAGACCTGAGCATCAGTAAACGCCAGTTCCCTCTTACAGCGATGACGCTTGCTGGAAAGACGTATTTTGATGCCGTGTCAAAGATCGGAGAGAATGCTGCTATATCACCAGTCTCCAGAGAGTTGGGTGAGTGAGTGAGCGTCTGTAGGCCAGGGATGCTGATGAAGAGGTCGAGCATGTCCTAATGTAGATGATTCACTGCTGCTGGTTTGGAATATTGGTATCAGAATATTTAGTACAGATTGTCCTTGCTGTTTGTTGGCAGTGACTAAGCAGCTACATTCATTTGTGTGTGGGGGGGAAAGGGCAGGTCTTTCAGCGCTAGCCTGCATTTTTTTTTTTTTTTATATGTATTTTAATAATTGCATTTCATCTCCATATTCCACTGATGTGTAAATGCAAGATACACCTTATTGAACAACTGTAGTTCACTCCATGTTGTTCAAGTTTTTTTTTTTTTTTCCTTTTGGTCAGATCTCTATACCAGCATTTAGATAATAAATGTTCAGATTTTGATTTATGGCCACCTGCAGAATGTCTGAGTTCTAGTGTGATTTTTTTTTTTTCCTCCAACCCCAAGGACCGTGTTCAACCCTGGAGTCCCTTTCAGACAGCTCGAACGACTCCCAGACAGTGTGAATCCTCTCAAGTGTTGAGCAAAGTGCAGCAGCAGCAAACATTGCCCTCTGAGAGCCTAACCACCCTTCACTTCCACCTCCTTAGCCTTCCTGTCCGATATCATCCTCCATCAGCTTCAGAACGCTCTGATCTCCCTCATGATGCATCCCTTTTTGTCCGAAAACAGTTACATTATTTATTTTATGCAGTGATTAATAAATTATTTCAGCCGGACTGTAATGATGTTAAAAGACTATTAGCTTTATCTCTTAATATGAATCTTTACACATAATTCTGCTTTAAGCTTTGTAGCATTTAGGTTGCCGATGCCGAAGTTAAAATGCACTTTTTGGGAAGTAGAAATGGCCTTGAGAATCGCATTCTCTCTCTCTCTCTCTCTCTTTCTTTGAGTATGTCATGCTGCCGCATGTAATTCTCTCATTACTTTCACCACTCTTGTTTTTTGCAAAAAGGCACTGCATGATTAATTGCCATTGTGGCAGTTCATTACTGCAGTTCCAGAAATGTAGAGGTCTGTAGGAGCCGCTGGAACATTTCAGCTGGACTGGAATGTGACAAATGCTACAGAAATAACTCCGTGGATTGGGTTCTCTGAGTAGCTAGAGACATGAAATTGAGATAAGGGTGTAGTTGGTTCCCAAAGCACATTTCTAACCTCTGATTTAGGGTTTATTTAGAGAAGGCAAGAATTAGCATGGTTGGATCATTTCTCTGCTCTAACATGGCTACTTCACCTTGTAATCAAAATCAGGTGTCTGTCAATTTTCATTAAAACAGATGGATACTGTTTTTTGTTTTTTTGTTTTTTTTTGTACTGGTTTTATGCCAGAGTTTGAGCATTTGATTCAAACTTTAAAAGGTTTTTTTTTGTGTGTGTGTGTAGGACACTTACTTGAACGCAGGGTCCAATTAAGTTGAACTGACTCAATCCTACACTTCACTGTTTAAACGTCCACAGCACTAATGATCTTTTAGCAGTCTTTTGCAATGTCTCTGAGCAGCACTTTTGCTTAAGATATTAAATAGGAGTCAGTCTTATCTTGGAGACAGCCTCTTATAAAGGGCAAGACAGATTGGTGCCTCTGTTCACAAAAGACTCGTTAATATCTTTTATTATATTATTATAATATTTTTTTAATTATTCATTTTAACACAAAGTTGTAGTGTTGTCATCTGGGTTTGATGGATTTTCAGTAAGAGTGTTTACAAATTGTACCAATTAGGTTTGAAGTGGCTAAGTAATGTTGTTATTTCGAGTCTTGGGATCGTGTCTCAGAACATCCTGATTTCACAGAGTTTGAAACGTCACATGATTATGATTTTCCACAACAAGGCAGTTTAAGCTCCCAAGCAAACAAGTTCCCTCTACTACTGAGATCTTCAGTAGATATAGGACGGACGTCATTAGAGGGTGCGTCACTTATTTTATATATCACTGTGTTGTTGAAATGTTTGTTCAGCCTGGGGGTTCTCCTTATGTATCAGGTTTCAAATAATGAGTTCAAAGATGCATTAATTCTTCCTTTCAGATGTCCAGCATTCTTGTTCAGCACTGAAAATTAAAAAAGGCAGACAATTTATTTACTTACATGTGTGAGAAACCACATACACAGCTACTTTATGCATAGTTCATGATTAATAAAGTAATTAAATGTAGGCTGCTCTGTTAAACATTTGTTTTCTCAAATGTGCATCTCTTTCATAAATGTAAAAATATTTTTTTGAAATCAAAAAAGTGTGGAGTCAGTGTGGCGATTTATGAATCACCACGCACAAGAATCGTGATTCATAGTTGAATAGATTTTTATTTTCTCTCCCCCATCTCTAGTAATATTCATATAGTTGGGAATTTTTGAAGAGTGATGCTGCACCTACAGTAGCTGATGTCCGGATATTGAAAGAAGCTGATAATGATAATTAAATTCAATTTTATTTGTATAGCGCTTTTAACAATTGTCATTGTCGCAAAGCAGCTTTACATAATCAAAAGAATTATT
>JAOVVA010000054.1:16515377-16525470 GCA_028565275.1 Leiocassis micropogon
TTGACAAGTGGGGCTTGAAAATTCGCCCACCCCCTTAAGTGGGGAATGACAGAAAATGTTTGAGAACCACTGCCTTACATGTTGGTTGTCATCTAAATCAACAGTAGCGGATACACAGTGAGACTTGAGAACACGGTCCAGTAGGTGTTGACATGCAATTGGCATCTCAAGATTAGATTTTATAATTAAACTTGTCACCTGAAATCGGTGGTTAAGTGTTAAGTAAAGGAAGCAATATATTTGTCTTAGCCCAGTGGTTATCATCTCCAGACCTGGGGGACCACCTGCCCTGCTTAGTGTTTTCCCTGCTCCATCACATGCACTTCAATCAAGAAAAGGCTGTTCGCTAATTACGTTGGGTGTGCGATGAGCTGAGAAAACACTAAAATGTGCAAGGTAGGTGGTCCTTCAGGGCTGGAGTTGAGAACCACTGTTTTAACCAATATTGGAATTATATGAACAGTGATGAGACACCAGTTAAATTTAGCAGTGTCCTTATTTCTGTCGAGCCCGTGCCACATGCAGTTTAAAGCATCTTTCAAGGTTGCAGTTGCTCTAAGTGTTTTGAGATTCAATTCCCACACACTGAGCTACCTGCATCTGAACGGGAGAGCGTAAAAAGAATGCATTAGTAGTGGTTAGATAATGAGGTTGCTGTGAGACTGGATCTTCTCAAGGACCACAGCACTGCCCCTTTATGTTGCTTATCAAATGGAAAAAGGTTTTATTTTCATTGGACTTTGGAGATAAGATTATACATTCCTAGTCAGCAATTTTTTTCTGTCCCTGTGAAACATCTAGCTTGCACTTGATTTACATATTTTGCCTAAAATGCTGGCGTCCCAGTGAGTCATCCAGGCGTCAATGGTCCATTTCAGGGGACAAGGAAAAGGTTGGATATGTTCCAAAGTTGATTCTTGGCTTGTGCTTTTGCGATTCTGGCATTGCCACTGAGTAGAGTCTGATGTTGCTGTTCATCGGTGAAAGGGCAGGAAGATTCTGCTGAGTGTTTGTTGCTTCACTTTTGGCAAGTTCTCTACCTGGAGATTGAAGACCCAGGCACATGGGGACAGCAGTAAGCAAGGCAGTACAGATACTTGGTGCTTTCTGGCCCTTTCAAAAGCTCACTTGGGTCACATGCACAGCTCACCAAAAAAAAAATCATCAACCCCTTATCCCTCGCAACTGTTACAAAATCCCATCTTCTAGTAGAAACCTTTATCTAAAATGTCACAGAATGGGGGGAAAAAAACAATTACTAACATAATTACTGTATAATTAAAGTATTAAAATTCCTTTCTGTTACGTTCATAGACCATCATGTTCCAGGACCGGTCCCAGACGGCTGAGATATTGATGGTGATATTGTTTGGTGTTTACACAGACAAAGCACCGAGTACCACCTGCTGCTGTCTGTACAGAGGTTTTGCAGTGTTTACTCAAATGGCTGCTCTAAATTGGTATTCGTTTTTGTTATTTGTATTGATTGTCCTTTTGAAATAAGCCCTTGCTTTTTTTTTTTTTTTGCTTTTTCTTTGAGTGAGGGCTATTTGTTTTTTTATTTAATAAATTTTTTGTGGGGAGAGAAAAGATGCATATTACTGTAGTCAAATTATAAAAGGGGGGAAAAAAGAAGGCATTTTTTTGTTTGCCTGCTCAGAAACATCTAGTAAACATGTGCTCATGAATTGAGGAGGCAAATTGGACATTTGAGCATGCCAGTCTGTACTATACTCCTAATCCTTCAGGATAGGACGTGTGCACTGCTTGTAGAAGTAATGGCCAGGGTGTTGGATGAGCTCAGGTTAGAGCTGCAGTATCTGTCTGGCAGTGAGTGACGCGACCGAGAGAGTGCTAATCAGACCCATTAGTCAGCAGAGAGCGCGAGATGCTTTTCATCTTATTTTGACAGAAATAAATTATGCATGTATCCCATTTTTTTCAAAAACAAGGTTGTGAGAAACACACACACACACACACACACTCAGGCTCGCACATTCATACCTAAAAACCATTTATATTAACCAGTCCAACTACCTGGATTCCTTTTTTTTTTTTTTTTTTGTGCAGCAACTTCATCATGCCATCTGACTCATGAACAAAATGTACACCCTGGCAAGCGATTAAAAAGGAAGCATGTGTGTCTATGTCCTCAAATGCAACAGATTCCCTGTCTTTGCTCGCTTCACTAGAACACACTTGTGTTCTTGGCATCTTTGCATCCATTTTTAAAGCCCACATTTACTGGAGTTTTTTTATTCATAATATAACCTCGGCTATGCAAGCCAACAGGATGCTTTTTTTTAAATTAATTTATTTTTTTATATAAGCTAGGCATGGTATCTGCATAGCACGATGGCATGCAGTGTCCTGCCCCCTCAAGCATTTTTAATTAACACATCTTATCTCTGTTATGTTTCCAGAGCACTTTCGTTGTTGCTAGGTATTATAAATGTGGTATTATTGTAGAATATCAGCTAACGTTAAAAAAATTATTCATGTTCACTTGGAGGGAGGGGGCGGCGGAGTACTGCTGTTTCGTAGTGATTTTTTTTTTTTCTTCATAAAATAAATGAATAAAAACAAACAAGATACAGTTTATATATATATTTTTTTTTATCTGGTATTTTTGCCCAGCAGTGGAGGCTGTAACTGCAGACAGACCATTTCAGAGTATATGTGTGTATGTCTCAAGAAAAGCCATAATTAGAAGATAAAAGCAAGGTGTTGAAGGAAGGGCAGGTGTTCTGGACTTAATCGAGAAGGCTGTAGCTGGTCTATGGAAACGCTGTCCTTACTAATGTAGGCGTCAACTTATTCTTTTTTCAGGCTCTTTACGCCTGTCTGTGTTTCCGTCTACGCTAATATCTGCCCACTCCTGTTTGATATTTGTGTTAAAGAGCTGTACCTAAGCATGTCCTTGCTTTGGAAGATCCATCTATCCATACTTTCTCTGTTCATAGAGATGCAGTAGAAACCTTGTCCGCATTTCCCCCTTTCCACAAAGGCAGCATTTACCAGCTTAATGTGCTGACCTTTGCAAGGTAATAACGTTGTAGCTGCTATTAGAGCATCACTGTTCATACACAGCACCGCTAATGCACACCGTCATGTAGCCCCTTGCCTCTGTTTGTTTGCTTTGGGGTTTAGATTACGTGAGTAATGCCAGATAAGTGCCAGCAGGCTGAAATAACATTTGCTGGACTCTGATTTGTTGCAAAAGTATGGGTTTAATGCTGATTTTATTTATTTATTTATTTTTATCAGAAAAAGGGAAATTTTGTCTCATATAAATCCATTTTTTAGGTTATGTATCATATATAAATCCTTTTTTTAGGTTATGATGAAATAAACTATCCAGTGATGTAGCAGAATGTTTGAACTGGCAATAATTTGAGTCTGGAGTACTAAGCTGACATTTTTGTCTGCAGGGGTGGTCCTGATGGAGATCTCTGAAATGCACAAGAAGGTTCAGACGGAGCTGGAGCAGACTGTAAGAAAGCAAGATTGACACAACTTCTTCTTTTTTTCCCTCTTTTTTTATTTCTCTTCTTTCTATTCCACCCTCCAGCTGTGCCATTGACTTCAGTGCCTGCTGTGCCACCCCAGTTCACAGACGACACACTTAAGCGACACTAAAATCACATTTCACTTAAAATAGCACAATGTCTCTTCAGATGCAGACTTTAATCTTTTTTTATTTTATATCAAAAAACAGTCGTCACAGAGACTGTTCATCTATTCTCAGAAGGTCACAGTATTCTGCAATCTACCGTGTACGATGATCTCTCCTTTTTGAGTCGTAATTCCTGCACTGTTGCCAATTATGCTTTTCACTGTAGAGTTGTTTTTTCTTTTTTTTTTTTGTACGTTGCAGGGTCATATGTGGCCGCTGAAATATTTCCACATTAGTAACCTTCAGCCTTTCTTTCAGAACGCCTCGATCAGTTTATCTTGGCTATACGCGTTCTCAGATGATTGTGAATATTTAACTACAGATAAGATATGCCTCTTGCTAGATTTATGTAGGTGCAATGCAACACAATTATCCTGTTAGTGTTACGACTGTTAGTGTTACCTTTTTTTCTCATGCCATCTGCTTTTTTTATTCTTATCAGTTCAAAAGGTTCCATAGAGAGCTCATTGGAGAACTGGAGAAGAAAACAGATATGGATGTCAAATACATGACTGTAAGTAAATTTCTCACTGAAACTGTAATTAGATTGTGGGGGGGATCTCATGTTGAGTACCACAGTGTTGCTGCCTTACAGCTCTAGGTTTGATCCAGAGCTTGGGTTACTGTTTGCTGGCTCATCTTCTTCTGTCTGTGTTTCCTGTACAAGGGTTTTCTGGTTTCTGTGTACTTGCCAGAAACATGTCAGTAGGTGGGTTGGCACCAGATCTGCCATAACACTTTCTAAAGATGATTGGGTAAATGTAAGGTTGTTCCATTTTGGAAAGAATATTTAAATTATTAATAGATCAAAAAAATGATCTAGAACACGAAAGGTACCATCCTAAAGATGTTCAATGAGAGATTCAGCAAACACATTAAAAAGCCATGTGGAGAAAAGCATGATCTTTTTAAAATTACGTTGGCCTATTTCAGTTGACCCCCTATCCTTCATTCCTCACAACAATCATTGAACAAACTGTTATTACATTATGTTCAGTCTAATGGTAACAGAAATGAGCTCCAACATATTTATTTGCACCATTTGATCTGAGCAGAACATGTAAATCTTTTATACACTTTAGTATTCATCCTCCTACTTTAATCAGCAGTCACATCATCAGTAAACACTAGGTGACCCAGTTCCACTGGCAGCCGTACTCATAACATGTTCATGCCATAATTCTGCCCTCGCCATGTCCGATAGATAATGTGATATGCTTTGGATCATGAGCCCTTTCTTTCATGCTCCATATTCTTCTCATTACATCGTTCTACTACAAATTAATCTTGTAGAATCTTGTTCCAGGTCTGGGCAGGCTTCCTAACAAAATCTATTCTGGCCTTTAATACTTCAAATTCTGTTCGGGCCACATTTTAAAAGTTCCCATGAACAGCTACCAAATACACAATCAACACTTGGAATCAACTCCAGACTGAAATCTTTTGTCTCCAAAGGGAGTTATCTTGCCATAAAATAACTATTAAAAAAAAATAATTATTATAATAATAATAATCATTTTGAGGCACATGGATGGACGTTGCAGTTTTTTTTTCAGTCAGTTGTCTGAATACATTTGAGCCTGTGAAGATGAGGAGAGGGAAATGCAATTCCTATATGGTTAATGCAAGATTTTTGTTCAAGCCCATGAATTAAAGCTGAAAGCCTGCACGTTAATCAGATCTTGTTTTCAAGAGGCAGAATGATGAAAAACTGTTGCTGTTCAAATGCTTACGGTTGTGACTATATATAAGACCATTTCCATTTCAAAGCATCATGCACTGGACACAAATAGCACTGCCATTTCTGAGTATGTATGTGATTTACTAACTCTGCTGGTACTGTGTCTCTATTTTATTTCAGGCCACATTCAAAAGATACCAGTCTGAACACAAATTGAGGCAGGACTCGCTGGACAAATCTCATGCAGATCTGAAGAAATTGCGCCGAAAAAGCCAGGGGAAGCATTCCAGCAAGTACGACTTCAAAGAAAATGAGGTCGGCTTTCTTCATACTTTTTAAAATCAGCACAGAGGGCTTTTTTCTCCTCATTCCTCTCAGTATTCTGATGACTCCTTTCCCTTTATCATAAAACTAATTTTCACTTTCATTATTGATGTCTTTTCTAGCTAATAATATTCCTTTCAGGTGTATACCTTCTCTCTAGTAATTGTGTTCAGTAATTATGCACTCTGACGACATGATGATGTTGTTGCTGGTTTTTGAATTACCAAGCACATTCTGTTAAATAATGATTGCAATTTTTTAATCTTTCGCTGCTTGGGATTATAACGCCTTGTTTTTACGTCTAAGTTTATGTTCAGAATGTGTCTGTAGATGTATTACTTATTACTACTTTTTATTGTATTCCAATATATAGTGTGTTCCACTCATAATGCAAGGCTTGTCACTGTGTTGAATGACACCGTGAGTGACATTGTGTTGAATTCATTGTGTTCGATGATTGTCGTAATTAAATGCCGTACTCGCGTCTGAATGAGATCTGTGTCCGTTTAAAATATAGGTAAATTAAAATGCACACACGCCTTTTAGCTTGATTTGCAGTGCTACATCAGGAACCCTGTGACATGGGTGGTTTTGTTCTGTAAAGGCGTACTGTCTGCCCTCAGGCAACAAAAATGACGTCAATAAATTTTTTTTTTTTTTTTTTAAACTGACGAGACTAATTTTGGTGTAAGAGGTGCAGAAAGCATTCCTATATTAAGTAAGGACAAAGCTCAATATTCAAATATAATTTATGGGTTTACTGTATCCCAGCATTCTTTAACCCTCTGGGCAAGTCTACAAAGTGGGAAGTTTTTGAGTTTGGATGTCGGATTATTAATAGCTTTTAATGCATAACCAGCCTACAGTACACGTCATTTATATTTGCAGAAGGTCACACGTATGTATGTATGTATGTCTGGCTGATTAGCACAAAGTGACATCAGAGGTCAATAGAATGTACGTCTCCTTCATATAGAGACGAGCTACAAGGTTGTGACAAGAGGCTGAAATCGACACCCGAGAGAACCCACTCGCGTGGTCACTATGACAACTCGGGCACAGCAAGATAATATGAAAGGGAATCCTGCGAGCGGTGGATATCTGCTTCTCATCTGCCGCTCAGCATTTCTGAGATTGTTGTTAGTCATAGTGGGTGGTGGATGTCTTCTGTCTACAGACATCATTACTCACTAAATAGTGACTGTGTTGGTATTGGGGATGAAAGACACGACTTATTAAGGTACAGATGAACATATTTCCCAGTTAATGACACTATTATCGAGACTTGTGTGTGTGTTTTCAGAGCAAACTTCCTACTGTAACATTCTAATGGGTTGTGCCTGACAAAATGTAACAATATGGAAAACTGATTTTGGTCTTTTAGTATCTGGAGTCGATTTCTTCGGGCCAGACGGACATGCAAAAGTTTATAGCAGAAGGCTGCAGGGAGGCCCTGCTGGAGGAGAAGAGAAGGTTCTGCTTCTTAGTGGACAAACACTGCACCATCTCCTATCAGATGGCAGATTTTCATGACAAAGTAACCAATTTTTAATATTTTTTTTTACAATGCATGCATGCTTATGTTGGAATGTTCTCAGATTTATAGAACATAAATGATGCCTGTTTTTAAAACATATTTTATTTTTTGTAGTAATAACTATTGATTTCTATTGAAATGATTGTGGCTCCTAATACTGTGTTTGTCTAATAGACATTACAATATCATTTGTACATTTTGTACCAAATGTAACAATTTTTTTTCTTTACAATTTTTGCAATCATGAGACTAACTATTAAGAAATATGTCATCATCATTGAACTAGTGCTTTGATTTATCTAGAAATTTTGTTTCTCCAAAAACGATTAGCCAAGTAAGCGAGACAAATGTTTCACACGTTGATTAATGTTAATTTATTGAGAAGTCGCTATGTTGAACACTAAGTCGTGCTAAAATATTCCCGTGTGGCCTGCGCCTGTTCTTTTGTCGTCTGTCCTGATTCTCAGGCAAAGGAGATTCTCTCGATGAAGTTGCCCAGCTGGCAAAACAAGTGCACTGATGCCCTCCAGGTGCCGGACACCGTGATATCCATGATTGAGGGCATGCGCACCCCGATCTCCAACACACCAAAGTCTTCTCCTCGTGTGGAGCACTTCGACAGGGTGAGTCTGTGTGCTCAGTTCGCATTAGAGAATGATTAAACAGGATTTTGAGCCAGATTTTCTCGTAAAGATTATTATCTGTTTATAAAATGAAAATATTTAGAAAATCTGTATTGAATGAGGAAGATCTTTCAAACATTAAACCTAGGTAAAGGTTACTTCCTTGTGGGTAACTTTAGTTGAACTACTGTAATTGCTTGTAGCTTCCAGGGCTGCTTGCAACACTGAGTCTTGAACGGTGTTGATAAATAAAAACCAAGGGCTTCAAATTATCATGTGTATATGACATGTCCTACTATATGACTAGAAGTTTGTAGACCTCTGATGATCATACTTGTATCTGATTTTCGAATGCCTTTTTCCAAATGTAGTCCCTCATTTACTGTTATTATACCATTCAGTCATCTGGGAAGGCTTTCCACTAGACCTTAAAGAGAGATTTGGGGGGTTTGTGTCTCAAGGAACCATTAGTAAGGTAGGGCTCTGATGGTGGATGAGAAGGTCTGGGTTACAGTCAGAACTCCAGCTCGTCCCAGTTCATTGTGTTTAGTGGGCTTTTTTTGGAGGTCACATGTTGTTCTACACCAACCTTGGCAGGCATTATCATGTTAGAATAGGTTTGTAATTTTAGTTTCATTGAGGAGAAATGGTAAAGCTACGGCATACAAAGACATCCAAAACAAATATTTGCTTCCAACTTTGTGGCAAGAGTTTTGGGAAGACGCACGTGTAATTGTCAGGTGTCCACAGCATTTTAATATGAATGTTGCAATAAGTTCTTCAGTTTTTCACAACCTCCCTTCCTACTGGGTTCCTTTCTTTCAGAATTCTGACTCCATGGTTCCTCCACCAGCTCCACCGCTGAAGGCTCAGACCAGTCCATTAGCGAATATGTTCTCACCGGAGATCCCCAGAAGCACGGTCTCTCCAGAGCCTTACTCAGGCAAGTTAGAAACCTCTCCTATAATCCATCAACAAAGTCCTAACCTTTTTTTTTTTTCGTCCCATTGTTGTTATAGGTTTGTTTTATTAAATTTGTCAGGATTTGAATGAACTGATCCATGTGTTGTGATCTGAAACCAACAGACCAAGACAGTTCTGATGGCAATGGGATGTCCAGATCCCCATCTGTGTCTAGTGATATGAACATACTAAAGAAGCCACGAATGCAGACCATTTTCCCACACACAGCTGGCAACAACGAGTCCCTGCTCAGCTTCGATGATGGAGAAATTATCATTTTGCTGATTCAGGAAGAGAAAGATGGTTGGCTCTACGGGGAACTGGAGAAAACTGGACAGTAAGTCCGATAAGCTCAGTGGGGCTTTATTAATACATGGTATGTTTTTCGCATTACAAACGACGCCTTGTGTTTTCTGACAATTTGGTGTCGAGCGACTGTTTCTGAGATTCATGACTGTATACTTTCGGATGTATAATGCAAGATCATTTCTGGCAAAAAAGAAAGAAGTGGAAAGACTGGTTGTCTGTCTCTGTCGTCAATTTTGTACTCCTGAAATGCTTACAGGGCTCGGTGTGGTATGTTTGGTATGTCAAAGATCCAAAATGCAAACTAATGTTCTGATACCTTGACTCATCACATGACTTAGTTTGGCCATTTTCTTAGAGTGACTAAACTTCTTTATTATACTCCGCACAGACACTGTTTAAAGATCTCAGCCATAGTTACAGCACAGCACAATCGAAGTGACTTTATCGCCAAAGACAGAAGATAAGATGACGGCTCTCTCAGATCTTTGTCACTCTGCATGCGTTTACAAGCTCATTGATGCGTTAAAATCTGTATTCTGTAATCTGTATTAAGAACAATTGCCAGTACAAATGGTTTCATAGTGAGAAGGTCACAAAATGAAGCTCCAGTGAATAAAGGATATACGTGCTAGTGTGAAATAAATTTGAATCACAGCCAGCGAATTAAAAGGCTTGACCTACACAGCAATTAAGCAATTTATTTGTCCATTTCATTCAAGTTTCAATAGGTTTTATTAAAGCATACAGACTTTCTGCACTTTATTCACAAAAACTATAGAAGTTTACAGCAGCTGTGTTTGCGGTTAGATTTATGTGCATTGTTTATGAATATCATGACAATATTGGGCTGTCAAAAATTTTTTTTTAAATGCTATTTTTTCTGGTGCAGACTGATTATACAATATACAGTGGAACCTCGGATTGCGAGTAATGCGGTTTGCGAGTGTTCCGCAAGACGAGCAAAGATTTTTAATAAATTT
>JAOVVA010000054.1:16526395-16576202 GCA_028565275.1 Leiocassis micropogon
TGTGCAAATATGCTTGAAAGTGACATATTTAAAGTGACTTGTGATAGGGGTAATTGGGTAATTTAACTAATGTCCACGAATGTGTAGTTGTGCAGTGGCCACTAGTGTAAGTGACTGTCCAGAATGTAAACCGTGAGTGCAAAACCATGTATGTGGATGTGCAAAATGGATCAGTACTGTGTGGTGTACTGATTAAGAGACTGTATCGCCAGCGGGAAGAAGCTCCTCGGGACTTTTTCACCACGGTGTTGTTGTGACAGGACCATGACAGGTCCTGTGTGATGTGATCATGACATTATCAGTGTATGCAATCTACTGGCTGTGACTGTACCATTTTATTACATCCTTAGATATACATCTGTTTCTTAGACACTAGTGTTTGTGTACAATAAACCAATCAGTGTGTTATTTGAATATTCCCCACTCCCAGAGTAAGCTTGTGATCCACAACCTAAGGCCAACCACCATTTTTTTTTTGTGTCAAATTCATGAACAACGGGACATCAATTTAAAGTCAAAGATCATGAAAATACCGTCTACACCTCAAGATGCCTTAAGAACGTGTTTTTACATGAATATGTCTTTAACCCTGTTAGAGAGCAAATTTAGAAGTTAGGAATAGACCAGTGAAGACATTTCAAGGCACTTGCTCAGTCAAAGCATCAGTGTAATTACTTGTGCTTTTTTTTTTCTTCATATATTTGTATTTGTTTTGGAATGAAAAAAAAATGAGCAGTTTGGCTACTACATGTCTGGGCCTAGTTGCCCTTTGTCACAATTTGACCACACTTTTCTCCCAGAAGCCATTATGTTGTCATTACTGTTTTGAGAAATGTCTTTGTGTCTAGCTTTTACTGACGCAGGTTTAAAGTGCTCTAGTTCAAAGTTACGATTGACTTTCCCCTGTATAAGACAGTTTCTAAGCAACCAAGCCTTAATGCATGTCTCCCACCGTTGGCAAAAACACACCTCTACAGTGGCTCGCTTATTCTCGATAATAATGGGAAGATTGCATCTGTCTTTTCATGCAGCCATAAACTGTATTCATCAAACATGACTTATAGAAATGCATACGTATGCGTGTGTGTCAGATCTTTTTTGTGATATCAGGGTTGTTGTTACAGGAGAGGCTGGTTTCCATCGTCATACTGCCGACCTTACAGCGAGCCTGTGATCTCAAACCTGTGAGTCTTTTCTCTAAATAACTAGCAGTTTTAATCAAGTTAATGTTGATTTTTTTAAATAATATTTAACCTGGTACTTAAAGGACATCAGTGATTTGTAATTCTTCTACAACCTGCTGGATGTGTATGTCCCCTTTGCACAGCATGAACGTGGCAGATCTCTGTAAGCGGTCTGAAGAGGAAGAGGATGATGAGGAGGAGGAAGAGCAGCCTGTGTTTCTGCCTCCCCCTGACTATGGTGACTCATCCAGGAAGCCCTTCACTCCCTCACCACAGAGCACGGTATAACCCACACCTACACTCCAGTCCATCTTTTCTCTATTAAGTGTGTCTGATTAAAAAATAATAATAATAAAAAAAATCAGGCAATGTTTTTAAAGCTGAGACTGTTTCAGCACTTAATGCATGATGTCCTCTGAGGTCTGTGGAGTTGAACAAAAACATCAACAAAAAAAACTTGAGGGATTGTCCCTCTCCAGCAGGTCAAATTTCCCTCTGGGGATGAACCTGAAACCTGATGTCTACTCTGCTACTCTGCAGGTGTATACCGCTACTCAAAACAAGTGAGCTCAAAGCAGTCTCCATTCACTTTCGATTCTACATGTTAGATTGCAAGATTACAGACTAACCAAAAATTAATAAAAACCTAAAAAAATAAATAAAAAAAGATTAAAGGAAAATAAGATGGAAAAAAGACAAGCCTTTGTATAACCTTTGTTATGGGGAACAAGTGAAGGTCTGTGGAATCCTTTGCATTGCTTCCATTGTCCGAAAAAAACAAAAAAACAAAAACAAAGAACAGACATGTAAAAAATGCTCCCTGCCTGGTTTTGTACACACACACGGGAGGAGGAGGGAGGACAAAGAGTTGAGTGTTATAGCACATGAACATCTTTAGTGCTCACTCTACCAGATATCCATGGTTGCACACTTTTAAGTCTCCCAGTACTGCAGACAATAGTTGTTGAAACTGACTTCCTGGCTCTGGGAGAAATGGCATAGAACTGAAACGGCAAGTTACAAGAAAGTGCACTTTGTTGCCACTTGGCTGGGATTTTGTATTGTTGGGTAACTGGTAGGGCTGGAATCTGGGAACATGGCATAATTCTGCCCCCTAATGGCAGCAATGTGCTCTAAAGCAAGATGTCTCAAAGGCACCCCTAGGGGCCGGATGACTTGCACAGGTTTCACTTCCAGTACAGCTGAACAAAATCAGGCACATGATCGTTTTAGTGGTGGTGTTCATTTTTACCCATTTTTACATTTTACTTTCAAAATACTTTAAGATTTTAAAAATTCTTCGTCGATTATGGAATATTGTTGGTGCCTCTTGGCGTCAGTCGTTTCCCGACAGCACTGCAGTAACAATAAGCTGATATTCTAATCCAACCAGTCTGACAGGGCAGCTTTGCTTAGCCTGCCATGAGCCAGGAAGCACAAGAGAAACACTGCCAATAGTACTAAACCTTCTGATGTTTTTATTTAACAGGTGTCACTGTCAAATGGCACATCGAAGCCTCCTTTTCTTGGGTGAGTAACATAGTGCTGAAATTAATGTGGATTTTATTGAATTTTCTTTGGTTCCTTATTCTGAGTGACTAATAATCCCTGTTCCTTCTCAGAGGTGGGAATCCCTTTGCAACGGTCAGGCTGCGGCCCACGGTCACAAACGACAGATCAGCGCCGATCATCTAACACCATTCAGCACTGATGTCTATTTGAGCCTCATTTTCATTTTGGTTGTTCAAATAAAACAGCTTGTTTGGGAAGCAGTTGGGAAAATTAAAGGGCTTACCCATAAATGCTTTTAACTTTACATTCAAGCCCAAGTTAACATGTGAAATTGCGTGGATTTGGATGAATGATAAGTTGGTTTTACAGTTAACATGGGTTCAAATGGGTACAAAAGCCAAAAGTGTTTTCTTAAGTTTTATCAATATAACACATTGTTTGACCATATTGGTCTTTGTAGCTGTTAAACCGTGACAGTTCTTAGTATATCTGTCTAGCCTTATTTGATTGAAAGCCACAGCTTGACCAGAATCAAGTTCAAATATGTTAACTGCAAGTATCACAATGTATGTAGAATACTGGATGAATATACAATATTCCATATGATATGCAGTCATCGGTTCCTGTTCCTGTGTTGTTTAAAAATACTAGTTTTTCTAATATGTTGAGTGTCGTAATGTGAAAATGAGGTAACTGTAAAAGCACATTTATTATAGCACAATAGTTTATTTCTCGCAATTTTAACAGAGAATCCTGCCTGGTGTTGACTGTGTCCCAGGGAAAATAACAGCATAGCTCAAGATACAATGTAAAAACGGGTTCTGTCTGTGATGCCTAGTTATACTGATGTGTATTCTTATTTTTAATTTAACAAATGCATTTAATGTAGGTAATTGTCTAAATCATTCTTTTTACATTTATTTTATTTACTTCTGTTTTAATATGTATGGGTTTCCTTTTTAATCTGTTGTATCATTTGATTGTTTGTGCTAATTTCTGTCAAAAAGCACTGGAATAAAAGATTTTTCATGAAGCTGTTTTTAAACGTTTACTTTGTGTGCAGGGTTACTGAGGATGTTAACTATATCATGATTAATTCAATAATGGTATTAATTATGAACATGCAAACATGACAATTTGAAGAAAAACGAACATGCACTCCGATTCATACAAGTATTTATTTGGAAAGTGACTTGATTTGTGTCTGTACACAGTAGGATGGGAATCATCAGAGACCACCTGATCAAATATTTTTGCGATTGTCTACCGATCACAATTTTATGAATATCCTGATTTTATATTATTATTAATATTAATTATTATTATTTAGATTTTGTTACAATTCTAAAATACTCAGCAAATAATTTGTTCCTACCACACAGGATGCTGTGCTGCCTGCCAATTTGTGAATAGTTTAGATTGCACCACCGGTATGGTTATTACATTACCAGGCAGAAGTGTGGATGCATCATCTAATTCTATGGTCTTTCCTGATTATTTCTTTCTATGTTGTAAAACAACACTGAAGGCATCCAAAATATGCAATAATCTTCTTTGAACAGTTGATGCTGAGTAATTTTAAACTCCTCCTCTGCAGCAAAGGTAAGTTTTGGTCTTGCTTTCCTGTGATGGTCTTTGAGTACCAGTTTCATCATAGTGCATGACAGGTTTTTTCAAATGCACTTGACAATACTGTTCTTGAAAGAACTATTCCAGAACAGCTGACCTTCATGTCTTAAAATAACTGACTGTTGCTGTTGTTGCTACTTAAATACCTAATGCCATATGTAATTGTATAGTCTTGGAATCCAGTGGTGTTCTAGTACTGTATGTAGAAATTAAATCCAATCTTGTGTCCAAGCTTTTGATTGGTACTGTATATACACTTTTGAAAATTGGCATCAGTGTGGCAAAACATGAATTACCATACAAGAATCTTTATATGTAACTGAATCGATTTTTTTTTCTCCTCTCAATCTCTAGTACTCAGGGCTTGTAGTTGCCTTCAGTTCCTGTTTGCTTCTGGTTCTTTTTACCTTCAGTTTTGTCTTGAGTAAGTAAAAAGCATGGCAGTTTTGCCTTAAAATGCTCCTGGTTTGCGTTCATGGTATGCGTAGTTTACTATCCATTTGTACTGTGAAGTACTGACTTATCACTTTTGCACCATTTGAGTGAATCTGAGGAATTCATCCTCCATTTATCAGCAGTCCCATAAACACCAGTGACCCAATTCCACTGCCACCACCATGTATGACTGATCATGTGGTTTGTTTTTTATCATGAGCCCTTCCTTTCTTTTTCTCTATTCTTCTCTTCCAGCCATTCTGGTGTAAATTAATCTTGGTTTTATCAGTCCAAAGTATATTGTTCCAGAACTCAGACATTTTTAAATTTTTCTTCTAGCAATGGCTTATCTGTCCCTTCTGTTCTACAGATAAATTGTCTGCATTTTCATTTAAGAAGGTGTCTCTTGATGGTAGACTTTGATACAATGACCTCACAGAGTTTTCTTGACTTGGCCAGGTGTAAAGGTTTTTTTCACCAAAAAAGACAAACTTCACATCTTCAGTGGTCTTGGCTGTGGTTTTGATGTTTTATTAAAATAAATAATGGGTGTCATTGTATATCTAAATACTTATAGATTTGACTGTAAGTTGTATTAGTGAGGTGTTTGCCCACAAGAACAGATTCTGTGCACATTGGCACAGATTTTACACTTCTCTGGAATGGTACTGGAGAAGTAAATTTATTTATTTTCTATACCGCTTGTCCTGTACAGGGTCATAGGGAGCCTGGAGCCTGTCCCTGGAGACTTTGGGGACAAGGTGGGGAACACCCTGGACAGGGTGCCAATCCTTCACAGGGCACACACACACACAAAACAGGCAATCTAGGAATGTTAATTAGCCTAATCTGGAGGAAACCTGGCAAGCACGGGGAGAACATCCAAACTTGATGCACACAGATCTAAGGGGGGAATTGAACCCTTGACACCCTGGAGGTGCGAGGCCACAGTGCTAACTGCTAGCGTGCTGTTGGAGAAATACATTTTTTTTAAAAATTTGCATATTTGTCGCACTTAAATGATTCAGATCATCAAACATTTTAATATTATGCAAAGATAATGCAAGTGAATACAAAATGCAGTTTTTAAATGATGATTTCATTTAATAAGGGAAAAAAGCTGTCCAGGCGGCATAGTGGTCCGCACTGTCACCTTGCATCTCCAGGGTCCGGGTTCAATTTGCGCCTCGAGTCTGTTTGCATGGAGTTTGCATGTTCTCCCCATGCTTGGTGGGTTTCCTCTGGGTACTCCGGTTTCCTCCCACAGTCCAAAGACATAGGCTAACTGTTTTGGAGTTCCCAAATTGCCCGTAGTTTGTGAATGAGCGTGTGTGTGTGTGTGTGTGTGTGTGTGTGCCCTGCAATGGATTGGCCCACTGTCCAGGGTGTACCCTGCCTCATGCCCTGTAACCCGTCACCTGGGATAAGCGGCAACCCTGTATGCAGGATAAAGCGCTATAGACGATAAGCGATGAAACAAGCTGTCTAAACCTGTTTTAAAACCATTAGTTTTAGAGGGCAAAATTAAATACTTTTTTTCGCATAGGGCTAACTATGTGAAAAAGTATTTAATATTCCCCTCTAAAACTATCAGGAGACACTTTTTCACTGTACTCTATATACCTTATAGAAATATAGGAAGAATAGTTAAGTAGAGAGGTGGTGTCTCTGAAGAACGTGAAAAGCTCAGCAGTTTAGCGCCGCCTGCTGGCTGACGAACACATCACGGCTATAACAGAGGCCCTCTACCGCCCACATTAGTTTCTAAACAAGGCTGATCTTACAGGCTCCGCACTCCCTGCATAAGCGCACTCTGTAGTCCTCCACATGCCGCGTTCCTCTCCCTGTCTAGTGCACTCCCTAGTGATTAATGCAACATCTTAAGATGCAGCCGCTGTCAGCGCGTTCGGACACTTCCTGGTTCGGGTTTAGTGCTGAGAGCTGGGAAATAGCTGCTGAATTTTTATAGCAGTTTACATTCATTCAGCTGCTCCAGTGATCTGTGAATAATCTCAGCGGATCAGCCTCATGTCAGATCACCTGAAGGTGAGTGAGAGAGCAGCAGTGCTGTAACCCGAGGGGATCCCCTTATCGTAATATCCGCTTTGCTAAAAAAATCTTCCTGTATGTCGCTCTAACCTTAATTAACCCCCCTTCCCTAGAGTCTCATCTGCTTTCTAGGAATATAGGAAAAGAGCTCTCGTCATTCATTTCATGTCAACACTGGCATTTTTCTGAGTACCTGTTTATATCATTTGCATTTCCTCATCACTGTCCTCTGTCAGACAAATCAATAACCAGTATTACCAGATCCATGAACGAGAAAGAAGCCATAAAGGTGATTATGTTTAAAAAATCGCATACCCTGTCAGGCTTGTATTCCAGTATTTGTTCAAACTGAGGTTTGTTGTTTGTTTAGTGTTTATTAATATGGAATAGTTCTTTAATATGTTAGTTAGTTAGTTAAGGACTCAGCAGTTAGTTCAGTTCATGGCAGTGAAAGATGAAAGCAAAACATGAGACTGTATTAAATTAAGAGTTTGTTTTGGAGACTTTGGATTTTGAATAGAGCTTGAAAATACTGTCAAAAAGGTTTGTGATGGGAAGTTTGTAAAAAAAAAAAAAAATAGCCAAGTTACAGCAATGTCAGTCCTGACTCATGTTGACTGTCTATTGTTTACAAATAAATCAAAAAGAGTGATCGACATGCAGGAAAAGTTTACCATTACATCACTTCCTTAATATAAGCTACACTACATGAAATGTTTTAGGAAGCAACGACTGTTAAATAGGATAGGACACGGATTAATTAAGGAAGTAAGCAGTTCTAATCAAGTGGAAGTAGAAGGCACGGTGACGGAGTGGTTTCCACTGTGGCCTCACACCTCCAGGGTCGAGGGGTATCTGGGGTCGACACAGTATCTGTGTGCGTGGCGTTTTCATGTTCCCCCCGTGCTTGGTAGGTTTCCTCCAGGTGTTCCGGTTTTTCTCCCACAGGCCAAAGACATGCAGATTAGGTTAACTGGGGTTCCCAAGTTGCCCATAGTGTGTGTGTTTGTGTGTGTGTGTATCCCACCTCATGCGCTTAGTCTCTCAGATCCCTGTGACCCTGTACACAGAATAAGTGGTATAGATGATTAATGACTGAATTAATTCAATTAAATTTTATTTGTATAGCACTAGTGGTGTAGTGGTTAGCATTGTCACCTTGCACCTCCAGGGTTCGGGTTCGATTCCCGGCCAGACTCGATTCCCGTCTCTGTGTACATGGTGTTGGCATGTTCTTCCCGTGCATGGTGGATTTCCTCTGGGTACTCCGGTTTCCTTCTACATTCCAAAGACCTGCAGCCTGTAGTGTGTAAGTGAGTGTATGTGTGTGTGCCCTGCGATAAATTGGCACCCTGTCTAGGGTGTACCCCGCCTCCTGGGATAGGCTCCAGGCCCCCCATGACCCTGAATACAGGATAAAGCGGTATAGATGATGAGTGAGAGTGAGTGAGCACTTTTAACAATTGTCATTGCCGCAAAGCAGCTTTACATAATCAAAAGAAATTGTGGAAGTTTGTATGAAATGTCAATGTGTGTGAATCAAAATGATCAGATTGTCCCTGATGAGCAAGCCTAGGGCGACGGTGGCAAGGAAAAAACTCCCTGAGATGGTAATAGGAAGAAACCTTGAGAGGAACCCGACTCAATAGGGATCCCATCTTCATTTAGGTGATAACGGATAGCAGGGATTGATCTGCAGTCATACTGTGTGTTAAGAGGCTGGACGTTCAATATAACAGTTGATGTCTTTAAGTTAATATGGAGTCCAGTTCGTTATTGGAGGCTCAGGTAGACTGTAGGAAATTCCAGTCCTGAACTATCGAGCAACTGCAGTCACAAGTCCTCAGAGGACAGCTGTCTGCATCAGCCGAGGTCAGGAACCGTCCCCAGTCACTACACTCACCCTAAACAGACCACATGGGGCATTCATGTCATAAAAGATATCTTACAGCAGAGAAGGGGAAACTTTTTTCTTCTAGATAAAACACAGGTTATTAAAACATATTTGCTTAACCTTTTGCTTCTATTTGATTATGTATTTTTTCTTTTTTAAACAAAATGCAACCACTTTGTACTTCATGGAATCGAAAATTTGGAACGATGTGTACTACATCATGAGATTGTTTGTATTCCAAGAATTCTATAAATAAAACAACAAAAATGTCATTATAGATGCTGCTGCACTGCAGTCTGCAGCAGGTTTGAGCAACCACCTGGAGACATTGAGCGAGAGCGATAACTGGGCCATATCACCTGAATACCTGTATAGGTGAAGTTTAATTCAATTCAAAAATGCTCAAAGCCAAAACCAATCCCATCTCTAAGGCCAATAACAGTCCTGGAGCTGTGGGCTAATTTGCTGGCTGTGTATGTACTGTATGTGTTGCAGTGCGCACCATGCCGAGGACCCTCCTGTGGGCTGTAGATGTGTATGGGAGGGTTTATAGCCTGTCGACAGGAGGTCAGCAGTGGGAACAGTGCCGCGATGCCCACCTGGAGTTCAAACGTGTCACCGCTGCGCTCCAGTGCTGTTGGGGCATCGCCTGTGATCACAACATCTACCTGTGCGTCCACGCCAGCGAGGTGCCAATCCGCTTCCGCGAAGAGACCTATGAAAATCAGGTAAGCCTCAACCAGTGTAAGCACCGTATACAGCATGTGTACAGAAAGCCGTCTCATTTGTTTGATGTGTGCTCGTGGCAGCGATGGAACCCGGTAGACGGTTTCTCAGACCGCCTGTTGCCTAGCGATCGCTGGCAGTGGAGTGATGTGACGGGCCTGCAGCATCAGCCACTGGACAGCCTCCAGCTTCCATCAGAGAACTGGGAGTGGGAGGCTGACTGGTACGTGGACGAAAACTTTGGAGGAGAGCCCACGGAGAAAGGAGTAAGTGAACATGCTGGATCAGCTGCTGACTCTCTTGTAGCTGTGGCTCATCTAATGCACATTTGCAGGGTTGGACATACGCTATTGATTTTCCGGCCACTTACACTAAAGACAAGAAGTGGAACTCTTGTGTGCGCCGTCGCCAATGGACACGCTATAGGAGGTACAAGGCACAAGACACCTGGGCTAAGGTGTGTGTAATGGGGTCTTATTTCTCGGTTTAATGGTTGCACTGTGGTTTCTGTGGCTTTGTCAGAAGTTATTGCTTATTTTGCTTCCGTGTTCTGTGTCACCAGATCCCTTCAGAGCAGACGAGTTCCCTGCCAGACCCGTTTAATGATATAAGCTGTGGTGGGTGGGAAATCACAGAGGAGCCCAGGGGGCGTATTTCTCTATGGGCTGTCTCTCTTCAGGGCAGGGTCTGCTTTTTCACTTTTATTATGGAGTTGTTTTTTTTTTTAAATAATTAATAGTTGCATTTGCTTAATTGTATATATCTTGCTGTGTATCGATGTAGGTGTGGTTCCGGGATGGAATCAGCCACTTCAACCCTGAAGGCTTGGTGTGGGAGGAGGTGCCAACTCCAGGCGAGGTGGTGCAGATTAGTTGTGGACCGGCTGACCTTCTCTGGGGGGTACTATGGGAGGGACAGTTCCTGGTCAGAGAGGGCATTAGCAGAGACTGCCCAAAAGGTGTGTATATATATATATATATATATATATATATATATATACACTGTATATGGAATACATTTATTACACTGTAATATGATTTAAATACTGTACATGTTATAAATGTATACCGGTTGTTGGATTTATTTCAACTATTTCTCCATTACAAGGGACGACATGGGTTGTAGTTGAATCACCAAACCCGGACGTCGGAGCTATACATGTAGCTGTGGGTGTCAATGTAGTGTGGGCTGTGACAAAAGATCATAAAGTAAGAAAAGAATCAGAGATGAGTCACTGACTGAACAGCCCTGTATTCTGTATTCAGTCACTGTGTTTGTTACAGATGTCAACCTCTAACACTGTTGATCTTAATAATAGGTCTGGTTTAGGCGTGGTGTGAATTCTCACAATCCGTGTGGCTCAGGCTGGATTGGGATGGTCGGGGAGATGGTGATGATAAACGTGGGACTCAATGACCAGGTGAGACTTTGAGTTTCTGTGGACTAAGTAAAACTATTGGAATTTGTTTTTTTATTTATTTAGAACTTGCAATAAAACCCAACCCTGCATGCCTTTTCATGGCAATATGAAATATGAGTTTTATGCCTTTTAGAGTTTATTCTAAATCAGAATCATACTGTATTAGTCACCGAATACCCTGAGCTGTAGTGCAGCATGTATAAGGTGTTACTTATACTGTACTGTATGTTTCTGACCATGTCCATATGCTGCAGGTATGGGGCATCAGCTGTGACGACCGGGCGGTGCATTTCCGCCAGGGTGTGACTGTCAGTGAGCTGAGTGGGAAGGCCTGGAAGGCTGTGTCAGTACCCAGAGACTCAGAGCGCTCCCACTCCAGCGCCAGTGCTAGCAGCCTGCAGAGGTGAGTGAAGGACAACAGTCGTCTGGTGTTGTTTCATTGGCGGAAGCCTGGGGGAGCTGTCAGCACGCTTTGTATCAGCAGTGACACTGGCTGGCCGGCTTCCGGGACACATGAGTAATCAACAGCTCTGTCCACCAGCTGGTGTCATTTATAACATAAGCTGATGTGCCGGTTCATAATGCCAGTTTGAAATGTGTAGCTATAACATACAGAATATGAGTGTGACAGTCCAGGAGAAATGAAATTGCAAGTTGTCATGTGGGAATATTTAAACCAAAAAATATTATTTTGCAGTGCCGGGTGTTTTTTTGGTGGCGAGGTCCGCCTGCGCTCACAAAACTCTGTCCTGAATGATTTGGACTCTGAAACGGCGAAAGCAGCAGCAGCAGAAGAAGTGCCGTCCCCCATCGAGACTGACGAGCCTAAGAAGCGAATCCCCAAAGTGACTAGTGACAGCTTTATCTCAGAGCTGGTGTCTGATCGAGAAGGTCAGATTGGGCAACGTGCCCTCACACAGGCCACATCCATCCCTGAGGAAGAGTCTGTGGAGAGTGACGCAGAGGGAAAGGACAAAACTGCGCCGGACGTGCCGCTTTCTTCTAACCAAACCGGACTGCCAGACCCCCAGTGGAGCAACGTGGACCTGGAGGAGGCTCACACACACGTGAACGTGGGAACCGCTGGGGATGCTGCCGAGACTTGTAGCCTATCATCTGTAGCCACTTATAACCTGGGCATGGAGGAGCCATATGGGCCTGATGATCACCCCTTGTGGGCCTGGGTTAGTGGTGGAGGCTGCTATATCGACTCGCACTCCCAGCTCCCCTGGTTCAACTCTACAGGAGGTCAGCTGCTTGTGTCACATGTTTTAAGTCTTAGCAGTATTTATGTTTATAATATGTTTAGGCTTTTTTGTGGTTCTTCAGCGGCTGATTTACCAGAAGGTTGTGAGTTCAAATCCCACCACCACCAATCAGTATGTCAATGATTTCATTTTAGAGACTAAATGACATGTCTAAAAACTCCCACAGTCATCTAGTAAGCAACACACCACTCGTAAAAAGAAATGATTGAGTGTTTAACACTTTTACATTTTTGCCTTATTATTAAGTAACTAATCTGAGTTATTCAGTAATTATATTTCGTCATATTTCTTTTCACACAAGCTAACAATCTAAATCTGGCATGTCCTTAATATATGAAGTGCTTTATATGTTGCTTAGTGACAACAAAAACTGTAATTTTCCTTTCTTTTTTTTTTTTAAGCTATGTATTCATAAAATTTTGACAGAATGACGTTCATTCCTCGTGTCTTTGCAGCCCTGGCTGCCTCTATGCAGGCCATGTCGCTGTCCATCACACCCGCGCAGACCGCGGCCTGGCGCAAGCAGATCTTTGAACAGCTCAGTGAGAGGTCAAAGAGAGAGATGGAAAACTTTAAACATTATGAGCAAGCCATTGAACAGGTGATGTCTTCACTGACTCTAACCTAAAAGGTGAATATATTCTGTGGTTGCTTCATCAATTCTGTTATCCTCCTTTCCCACTTTTTTCTTTTTACCTCTTTCAGTCAGTTTGGGTGAAAAAAGGCTCCATGCAGTGGTGGCGGGACTGGAAGCCTCACAAGTGGCTGGATGTGCAGTTTGCACTTGAGCAATTCTCAGGCGCTGAGGGCAACAAGGATGGCATCTTGTTTATATACTATTCCTTTAACAATGAGAAAAAGGTGACCGTCATCTTTACACTTTACAAATTTGGGTTGAATACCAATACTGTACAAGTAGCCTACTATTGCCTTATTGATGTTAAGAAACGTCAGTGTTGTAGTAATGCAGTACGCCATCTTTCATGCTTCTCTCATCAGTACCTACACGCGTTCATTAACGAAGTCACCATCCTGGTACCGGTGCTGAACGACTCCAAAAACACTTTTGCGATCTACACTCCAGAGAGGACTAAGCAGAGGTGGCCCATCCGCCTTGCAGCAGCCACTGAGCTGGAGATGCATGACTGGGTAAAAAAAGACAGTGCTAACAAAAGTGCTTATCATTTTACTCACCTTTAATTAGTGCACTGAATGAGTGAGGTAGGAATCTGATAGATGCTGTACATGTTTTGTCTGACGGCTTTGACTAAACCCTGACATGTGGCTTCTTGTCTCACAACGAGAGTAGCAGAGCGTGTTTGTCTTGCTGTTGCTGTTTCTTGATTGACTTTGTGTTTACTTTTAGCTGGCCTTGCTCAGTCTGTCCTGCTGCGATTCCCGTGGCATCCAGGGTCCACCATCCAAACAGGCCATCTGGTCTGTTACATGCAAAGGAGATATTTTTGTCAGCGAGCCCACACCAGGACTGGAGGCCTCGCCTTACCCTACACCCTGTGACCAAATGTGAGCCAATTCTCTGTCACTAGCTTGTGGCTTTCCCAAACAGCTGGAGTGCATGCTTATGATTTTTTAATTTATTAGACACATTTTTACAACCATTAGCATTAAAACCAACTAGGATTTCGGGTTTCCCTTGGGAACATTGGGGCAGATCCGGCCCCTCTGGGATGTGGCTCTGGAGGGTCTCTGGGGGTATGATGTGGTGTCTGGCACCAGGATGTTGGCAGTGAATCCTTTGGGTGCTGTAGGTTGCGGGGTGGTGCCTGGGCGTTCTGGTACCATTCTGTTGTGGCCAGTATAGATTTTTTTTTCTTTGATTTGTGCTGCATTGGCTTTTCTGTGGGACTGGACCAGCCTTTTGGTCTCTGCGGGCATGTGGGAGTCTTGGGTGCCCATTGATCCTGTCACCAGTTTCCTGGTGTATATTTAGAGGCCAGTGTTGTTCAATTCACCTGGCAGTGGTGTTGGTGTTATGGCTGATCAATATTTAATAAAAATATATTCTTTATTGAACATTGACTAGTTTTATCTGTTAACGATTAAAGCATAAAAATATCAGCACGGAATATTGCATTTTTTTCCCTAATTTGATTTAGTATCCAAAAAATCAGTATCTAATGCTTTTGACCCAACTATGCCTTCAGAGTGCTGACCTCAAAGACATGTTGGACATGTAAAGTATCTTTTTTTCCATGAGCAAATTCAAAAAGCTATCAGCACAAAAGACACAGTCTGTTCTTGACCCGTACAAGTCGGACAACATTTTTTTTGTTAAATACAGTGGCACAGTCAGGAGCATAATAAAGTCTTTTTGTAATTTGTCAGAAAGAACACTTTACCATTCTCAGTCGAATAATAAGGACAGTGCTGAAGGCGAAGAAGAATTCCTAATAGCCACAGTCCAGAATGATAGTTTAGTTGGTTCTTAGGTTTCAAAATAAACTATTAAATCAGTCTCTAAAAAAAAGGAAAAAAATCTATTATCTTAGAAAAATTTTTAATTGTTAAGGCTTGAGTTCTCAAATGTCTACGCTTCAAGTATTACTCATTAGATACTGATAGGTATTACTGTACTGTAGGTAGTGACTTTTATGAAAGGTGCCAGTAATTGTGTAATTAACTGTATATAATGCACAACACAGACCGTTTGTTGATGAGTGAATACGCTGTAGAATGATTATGTAGAACTTTTAAATAAATGCAAATATAATAATAACATTTTAGAGAGTTATACAGGAAGTGTTTTACATTCTTAAGAAACTTTTTTTTTTTTTTTTACCATTTTGGGTGTATTTACAGTATCTGACTTATTGTATATATACTGTATATGTCGTTTGTGGTATGAGCAGATTACATTATGTATTGTTTGAGGGATCATCAGGCAGTTTCATTAATCTGACAGGTTCTGGCGCCAAGTTGGAGGGCATCTAAGAATTGTGGAGTGTAACAGTCTAGGAGTAGTGTGGGGAATCGGCTATGACCACACAGCATGGGTCCACACAGGCGGCTACGGGGGAGGCTTCTTTCAGGGTAACTAAGCCTCTGTGAATATTCTTTGCTTACCAAGATATGTATTGGTGCATCAAAAACATCAAAACAAACCGCAGATGTATTTCATATCCAGGCCTTGCCAGCAGCACAGATAACATCTACACTCAGACTGATGTGAAGAGTGTATACATTTATGAGAACCAGCGCTGGAATCCTGTTACTGGCTACACAAACAAGTAAATATCACACCCTGATATGATGATATAACACTTGAGCCATAATCGGGCAAAAAAAACACATTTACAGTACCAGGATCAGTAGCTCAAGAAAAAACACATGTTGGTAGAATAGAAGTATTTTTACTTTTATGTTTATAGTTTTTTAAAATAGTATAGTATAGAGTTTTATGTTTATATAAATGTGGATGTTTATATAAATATAAACTTTATCTGTGTTTTTTTAGGAAATATTATCATCATAGATGGCTGAGAATAAGGATTAATAATGATAAGTGTGATGTAATAGTGTGTGCACTCTTTGCACTTCTTGTGTGTATCCTACAGAGGGCTCCCTACAGATCGCTACATGTGGAGTGATGCTTCAGGCCTTCAAGAGTGTACCAAATCCAACACTAAACCTCCCTCGCCTCACTGGACATGGGTTTGTTGTGATGCTAACTATTAGCCTACTAACCTACCTTCTTTTATTATGAATAAGAATCGGGCTCATTAAAATTTATTTTGTCATATTATAATTTGATGTAAAGAGTTTTGATAGCATGTGTGTTTGATTGGCAGGTGTCAGACTGGGTCATCGACTATGGCGTATCTGAAGGAACAGACAGAGAGGGCTGGCAGTATGCAGCTGATTTTCCAGCGTACGTTTGCAAATATTTATTGCATTACATCTGTGCAGCGTATGTGCGTGATCTCTAAACTGGTACAAGCTGTTTTTGTTAACAACAGTATTTGTTTTGTCAGGTCATACCACGGTCATAAAACCTTGAAGGACTTTGTCCGTCGCAGGCGTTGGGCCAGGTATTATAGGTTCTTAGTCCTTTTGTGTGTGTGTGTGTGTGTGTGTGTGTGTGTGTGGATGCTGTGTAGGAAAATTGCAGCAATTAATAAAATATTTAAAGGTTAAAAATAGATGACCCAAGTTCCTATATCATATTTATTCCTAAACTTCACAGAATGTCTCAATACAAAATGTACTGTAGTTCATGGTTTATTTAAAATATCACTCATTACATGAAATACTAATTTTATGTTTCAGCAGTAACAATTCACACAATAGATCTTGATTCATCACCTCATTTTTTTTTTTTAAATATTCAATCAACTATCTCCCAGTCTCCTTATTGCAAATCCCTACTCACTTTTGCACTGCAGTTACCAGTTTGGGCAGGTGAGGGTTAATACCTACCCTACATACAATTATCCATGTCACTGTGCATTAACATCTAGGTTGTTCTGCTTTTCTCTGTACAGGAAGTGTAAACTCACCACCACAGGGCCATGGCAGGAAGTTCCACCTATCGCTCTGAGTGATGTTACAATTTTGCCATGTGGCCCAAAGACCACAGTGGAACAGGTGCCTTTGTGGGCCATCAGCAACAAGGGAGACGTGCTTTGCCGTTTAGGGGTCTCCTCGTTCACACCTGCTGTAAGATATCCTTTATTCAAAATTTAAGCATGCATTATTTTAATATTTAATTACGGTAACCTTTGTTGTTTTTTTTTGTCATATTAAATGGGCTTTTTAGGGAACATCATGGCTCCATGTAGGAACAGACCAGCCTTTCAAGTCCATCTCCATTGGTGGGGTGTATCAGGTGTGGGCTGTAGCCAGAGATGGCTCAGCATTCTACAGAGGAGCTGTATCATCCCAAAATCCTGCAGGTGACATTCCTGCTGTCCATTGCTTGTCTTATCACATGCCTCTATTGCAGATCTGCCAGACTTCATCTATTTTGTGTGAGAGTGCTGCATTTTAAAAATCAGAGTAGGGCTGGGTACCAAACTTCAATACTTTTGTAAACGACTAAATAGCTTAGATACAATCAATAGTAGAGAAAAGTCTTGTAAATCCATGCCATATTTTGATACCCAAGTGGTAAATCTCATTACCATGAGTGGGCCAATAATCATTCAGCATATGCTTCTGAAAATCTGGTGTCCTCCTACAGTCCAAAGACATATAGATTAACCTAACTGCAGTGTGTGCGTGCTGAGTGAGAGTGAGTGTAATGTAATTTGGATCATACGAAGTAGGTATTGGAAAAAAAGTAACTTCCAGGAAGTCAAGGTATCTGAAGTAAGTACTGAAGTATTGGTACTGCTATTGAAAATTATTGAATGATACCCATTCATTCATTAGAGTATGAGTTATAAATTAAAAATGCACCAAAATACATATTTGTTTTATTTCATTAAAAAAAGGGCAGCTAATGGAATTGACATCTGGAATGACATGTACGTGTAAATCCTCAATGCTTTTTGTATAAAAGAAAGAAAAAAAAGGAACAAATAAAATTTGTCTGAAAGAAGGCAATTAAATAGGATGAAGTAGTAAATACAGTATAACTCCTTAGAAATCTTAGAAACCTTTATTTTAAAAGTGATTTTTAAAATGCAGTTTGTTTCAGTGCCGATTAAATGGTTTTAGAAGCAAATGAAACTGTCATATTTTAACATTTCTACAAGGGACACTAGACAAAAGATTTATAAAAAGGACTATGTTTATTCGTGAAAGACCATTTATAGACTTTGACTGAAAAAAAGTGTCAGTTATCAGGGGGGAACAAAAGCTTTTTAACTTTTTAAGTTAAATTAACAATATCTATTCAGTGGAGGTTCTCCATTGTCTGTGACGCCCCAGACTGTGTAATCAGGAGAAAAAAAACTTGCAAGTCATACTCTCTCTCTCTGTCTTACTCTCTCTCTCTCTTTCACTCTCACTTTGCCTTTGTGCCTGCAGGAGACTGTTGGTACCATATACCCTCTCCAGCTACCCAGAAGCTCAAACAGGTGTCGGTGGGCAGGACGTCCGTCTGTGCAGTGGATGAGAATGGTAACACCACTATTAGCTGTGATTTAGTGTGGCTCAGAGTCTTTCTTATGCATGTGTCATACAGTACTGTGCAAAAGTCCTAAGCACCCTGTCTTTTTATTTATTTATTTACTTATGAATGTATGTATATGCAAACTTATATGTTATGCATGTTCATTTTATGACTTCATTATTAAGTCAGTACAACTTATTTCCAGACATTAGTATTCTTGTATTCAAGAAAAATATCTGTAGGACAGAAAAAAAGCAGCATATTATGTAAAAGACTATGTTTCAGGCAAAAAAAATAAAAACACAAAAAGAAAGCTTCTGAGTTTCACATGCATTAAAAACAAAATGAAACAGGTGCAACAAAGTCCTCAGAAACTTTGTGGCTGGTTCTGTAGGATGTTTAGTAAAAATATGCGATTTCCCTTATAAAACTCCACAAATTGTACCTGAGACTACTGTATATTTTAAGCAAAGGGTTGTCACACCCATTATTGACTTTGCTTCATTCATTAATGTTTATTGCTTTTTATAGTACTTGTAGAAAAACCTTTTTTTAATAAGCTATACAGCAGTTATTTGCATGTGCCTAAGATTTTTGCACAGTACTGTATATGTGCATTTGTTATGTAAAGATATTATACAAAACATTATGTAGCATCCAATTGGTTCAGGCTGTGCAGTGCTGTGTCACACTCAGGTATGACTCTGTATGTGCAGGAAACTTGTGGTATCGACATGGTGTGACACCCAGTTACCCTCAGGGTTCATCGTGGGAGCACATCTCAAATAATGTGCGCAAAGTGTCTGTGGGGCCACTAGACCAGGTATTTAGCTGGTTTGTGCCACTGATTTTGCCATCCTAAATGATTGTCCTTAGTGTTGGATAGTGGATTTTACAAGGATTAGAATGAATCTTGAAAAAACAGATGTGAAGGAGATGTTCTTGAAGTTCTGCCCTACCGTTCCATAACAATTTATCTATCTATTGTTACCACACATTTACAGCATTTGGCAGATGCCCTTATCCAGAGCGACTTAAGTTTTATCTCATTATACATCTGAGCAGTTGAGAGTCTTGCTCAAGGGTGCAACAATAGCAACTTGGTGGTTTTGGGATTATGGAGAAACCAGAAATCATACAGTCCTGAAGAGTCTTCTATAGTGCAAAAGTTTAAATTAATCAAAACTGTGGTCAAAGTAATTCATACCTACTGTATTGTACAGATTCAAGAACTCAGCAGCTCTGTGCTATAAGTCTATATAATATAATAATGACAAACAGCTGCCTTAAATTGGTTAACCATTTAAAAATATATATGTTCCTGAGCTTTTTTTGTGTTTTCAGGTATGGATTATTGCTGATAAGGTCCAGGGCAGCCACAGTCTGAGCTGTGGGACCGTTTGCCGCAGGCTGGGGGTACAACCCCTGGAGCCTAAAGGACAGACGTGGGACTACGGCATTGGGGTGCGTGTGTCTTAAGTGATTGCCTGTGATACATTGCTTTATTTACAGCTTTTTTAGTGCTAAGCCTGAATAATACAAATGTCCTTTCTCAAAACACAGGGTGGTTGGGACCACATCACCGTGAGAGGCAATGCACTGGAGGCGCCGCGTATCCTCATGCCATCACTGACTGACAGCGGGAAAAGTCACACGTCGCCACACGGCTTGCAGCCGGCAGAGATGAACGGCAACACTGTGGGATGTTAGCAGCATAACCTTTTGCCTTCTGTCTACCCTCGTCTGTCCCTCTCTGTACTCTCTAGCCCTTGTGTAGCAGCTCACCCTTTTCCTTCTAGTAATGTAGCTAATGTGTGGTACTCGTAAGCTTCTGATTTAACTTTTTAAGCTTTACCTCTCAGCAGTGACGCATCAAATTGCATTCTTTTCTCATACCAAAAGGAAACAGTCTCATACCATCATACTGGTTGTAATATTTCTAAACTTTTTACCTAGTTATTTTTTAAAGCAGGTCTTAATTGTATTTAATTTATTTATTGATCTATTTATTTATTTGTCTGTGGAGACACGTGTTTGGTCTTGGTTTTGTTTTTTCGTTTCTTTATTTCATTTGTAGTAGCAAATAATACAGTGTGTTCAAGGCTTGGTGTAGGCTCGACAAGGTACTCCACTGACGAAGACATCACAAACAAAGCACACACATTTACAGACAAGGCCATTTTACCAGCATGGAAATAAACACAGGATTACGGATCAGAGTTGTAACATACACGTTGACTGACGCTTGCTAAACATTAGTTTCCTACTAAGCACTCAACATTAAAACCAGAGTAACATCCTGTTCTTGAGAAGCTTGAAGAAGTGTCAGCTAGCTGCTAGGAAAATAAACTTTTATTCATTCAGATGGCTGTTATCTCTAAGCTCACTGTAGTGGTATCATCAATACTTGTGCAATACTTAACATTTAGACAATGGTTTACTTTTCTCAGGAATCCCAAGGTGTATGTTTCATCAGAATTGAATAACTGATGACTATATGTATTGTTTCAAAAGCAGCACAAAAGAGATGTTGGAAAAAGTTTATTTTTCAAACTTTCATTATGGGCAGTGCTACTGTATGATGGTCATTGTCATTTTAATAAGACTTTTATGCTGGCAGGTGAATGTGGTTTTCTCTTAAAGTACGATTTTAGGGCATTATGTGTGGATAAATATAAATAAAAAAAAATAAAATCATAAAATATATAGACAAACAAAAAAACAACTTGAATGTTGTTGCTGGTAAATTGTATGTCGATGAAAAGAAAAGGAAAGGTCTACAGTTTGCACCATATTTCTGTCGACATATAATAATGAAATACAGATTTTTAACTCTGGACATTTATGGCTGTAAAAACTTAAATTATGGAAATAGTATTTGTTAAAACGCTCCCTGATGTAAATGTATGCATGACATGTGCCCTTTCAATAAATGTGACTTCAAATAGCTTTCTTCTCTGTTACTGTGATTCCCTACGCTATGCGCAAGGGTTTTAGTGCTGCTTTGGTCTTTATGTACTCTGTAATGGGCAGTTCTTTGGTTATTTTCTTTTTCAGTTGGTCCCTATATTTAAATAATAACTAGGGAATATTTGCCTCATTATGGCACACTGGGATTGAAGACTATTTAACCCAAAATAATCCTTCAAACCAATATTAGACTTCAATATCCTCTGTAAACCAGTCTCAGAGTTTAGGAGTTCCTCATTGGCATCACTGTGTGTCATTTACAGTAAACTATACAGTCTTACTAACACTTTGCAGTGGTCTGGATGATGCAGTGGCTGTTAGCTGCTCTGGCTGAAGCTCCGGATGTGCTCCAGGTACTGGGACAGGTCACTGTGGCCTTCATCCTCCAGGTGCTGCTGAGTGTCCACGTGGGGCAGACAGCCACCAGACATGCCCAGGATTATAGTAGTCAAGGCTTTAATGTAGTTCTGGGCCAGTGTCAGAGTCTCAATCTTGGAGAGCTTTTTGTCCATTCGGACGTGCGGAATGGCCTCCCGCAGAGCCTGAAAAGCATTGTTCAGTTTGTGCATCCTTTGCCGTTCTCTCTCATTGCTCTCCAGCCTGCGCACGTTGCGCTCCTTAGCGCTGCTGTGTTGGCATCGGCGACGGCGTGTGCCTGTCCTTGTTCTGCCTGATGCCCGCCATGATGCCCCAAGCGGAAGAGAAGCCTCAGACCCCTCCTGTTCGCTGGAACCAGGCTCTACATCCAGCTGTAGGTCAGCATCCTCCTGCTCAGTCCAGGAGTGCTGACTCTTCTTTGAGCCCTTTCCTTTAGACTTCATTTTTATATCACCCACACGACCGTGCAGGCCCTGAGGGAAAAGATATACAACTCTGTAATCAACTCTGTCTGAGTGAGAGAAAATCTGCTTTTTAGCTTTGTAAATGTGACGTATGAACTCAGATTGACTTAAAAAGTGTCTCATGGCCTGTGCATGCTTAGCATCAGGGAGATGTGGTGGTGATCTGGTCATGTGACTCCAGGGGGATGTCTGATGAATATTTGAATGTATATATAATATTTACAAATTTAAAATATATCCACTGATAAATATTAATTTAATGTATTACAGGTGTCACATGATATTCACAACATTTTATAGAAGACCAATGAGGTATAAATTGTGTTGAAGACATTATACACTGTACACTGATGTAGAGAATCTGGAGTCATGATTATGATGAGAAAAAAAAAACACTTCTCTTCTCTGTGGTTAACTCTTGCGACATTTAACTTAAATGTATGACGGCCTATAAAGGAAAACACTTAACATGTTGGCTTTTTCATTTCTACCAAGTTTTCTGGTTACACAACCACACGTACACTACACCACTCAAGTACCAAAGTGTTCTTTTCTATATTTTACACCTTTTTAATACATAATGCAGCTGAACACATGAATATAAAGTTGACTGTATGGCATCTTCTTCAGCATCTCTGGTCTGTGTGTAAGGTTTGCATGATCTCCCCATATTAGGTGAGGTTATCTGCTACTACTCTGGTTGTGTAAGTACATGTGTGCATGTGTGTATCACTGTACTGTGGGTTGCCAGTAATTGGGGATCTCAACAACTCTACAACAACAACCACTGACTTTAAAGTCACAAGTTATTGGGATGAAGGTAAGATCATTTAGTAATGTCGGCTTAAATAGATAGATAGATGGATGGATAAAAGGATGGATGGATGTGTATAACTGGTCCTGACATGTCCATGTTTAAAATACACAATAACAACAACAACAACAACAACAACAATAATAATAATATAAAAGATGTACCAATGCAACAACGAGAAAAAGTGAAGCTTGGTCAATTTATGTCAGAAAGCAAAGTACTTTAGAGGCTTTTGCTGTTCTCTGGTAATGTTGACATTTCAAGGGAACTGCCTCCAAGTCATCTCAAGGTTTTTAGTTTTAGTTAAACCTGGACAGATTGCTTTAAATAACTCTTCAGGTTGATGATGGACATAGCTATGAGAAGTTCACCTTCCTCAACAGACATACTGTGATATTATAAACAAACTGTGAGTAGCTTAATCTCAAGCAGTTACACAAATATATTAATGTATAAAGGTTGTTTCTTAACACTAACCTCACAGTTTGAAGTAGACAGGCGTTATATACTGTCTTCCTGGCTTTATAAATAAGCTGCTTTTTTTTGGTTGGTTAAATAATATAATAAGTGGGAAAGAAGTGATGTCTTACCGTAAAACTGAATTTTACACAACTGCTGCAAAACTCCCTGACAGCCAAAGACACGCACTTAATGAAGAAGTAAGTGATAAGTGAGGACCCTCATTTAAGTGTTTTTTTTTTTTTTCCTCAGAGCTGAACTCCACAGACACACACACACAGACACACACACACAAACACACAGCGCCAGTTTATCCTAAAGCTACGAAGTGATAACGGTCACACGCGCGCGTGCGGCTGGCTACCTGTTTCTGCTTTATGTCCACGTAGCACTGCTTCCACCAATCAGAGGTGAGATCCGCGGAACCGTCTAAAACCGCACACTGTAGAGCTAAGTAGTGTGATAAAGCACTACTCGACCACGGGTTATTACACTTATCATAGTAGGCACACACTTTTGAGTACGAGGTGGGGGGGTGTTTGGGAAGTGTCCCGGAGCTGCCTGGAGCGCGCGGGTGCGCGCGCGTTATGTGTCGAGAGCGCGCTAGGAAACGGTTATAAATTTGAATGTTTTGGGGTATTTGGCAAATTATGAAATAAATTGTGTGTGTGTGTGTGAGAGAGAGAGAGAGAACTGTAAGCTATAACATCTATGACATAAAATATAATATAATAATAACAACAATATATAACATGGTTTATAAACCATCTTCCTTTTTGTTTGCATAGCTCATGCCATGGTGGCTGCCTTAAGCAAACTCACTCTAACAGCACTACTACAGTTATCTCCTGTACCACACTACCATTAACTTTGACACAGCTTTATCCAGTTTGCCCAGAGTATACATGTCAATTAGGGTTTTTATTAAAAAAATTAAAAAAAAAACTTATTTAGTTATTTTTTTTGTTTTTTAAATAAACA
Source organism: Leiocassis micropogon (assembly GCA_028565275.1). Lineage (NCBI taxonomy): Eukaryota > Metazoa > Chordata > Actinopteri > Siluriformes > Bagridae > Leiocassis > Leiocassis micropogon. Next base: position 16,550,655 of record JAOVVA010000054.1, read on the forward strand.
CATGGAGGCTTATTACTTTAAAAAGTACACACAAGTTAGCTTTGTAAAACCTGAAAAACTAGAAGTATGGGAGCCACCCTGTTAATACACTTTAACTGCTAATCAAACATTAAATAAATCAAACACAGACAAGTTATCATTAAAGTGAAGTTTGAAGCCTATGCAATATAAAGTACATACACAGATAGAGATCTAGGCCTTTCTAAACTCTGACATTGTTTTGCAATACAAAAAAAAAATGCTTATCATCCTAAATGTTTTACACATATCGTAATAGGAACTATAAATTGTAACTTTTCTTCATATTATAGAGGTCATAATTGTAATAAATTGTAAAATAAGGTGTACCAAAGGGACCATTTCAAGGATTTTTCTAGGTAAATGTGGAGTGCACACCTGCAGAGCTCTCAGGGTCTATCAGTCCTCCCTCATACATACACACACACACACACACACACAAAAAAAAGATGTCCTTGGTGTGCAGAGTTTGAACACTGAAACTGGTGCCAAGGCTTCCTGGGTTTAGCCTGCTCTTTTTAATCTAGCCTGATCTGAGTGCTGAGACTATGGAAACATGTCTTATGCAAGTACACGGTTTATTCCTAGTGGCACTGGTACTGATACAGTGCTCTGGCAACAGGTCAAAAGTAGTAGATTCATCAGCAACTAATGCATTCAGTAACCACAGACATGCGCGTGTAGATAAACGCAAATCTTCCCCAAGTCTCTTCCGTCCGTTACTTAAGGCCAAGAATTTACATAATCGCATTTGCAGTAGCGCTGAAGTGTGTGAATACAAAAGAGTTTCTGGTTTACATGCTCTGTTTGCAGGAGTCTCAAGTACCCCTCATGGTATCTGGCAAACAAGTTACTCATTGGCAAATCTTCATCTATTGCTTTCCAGTGTCTGTGGCATTAAAGTAAACTACGTTTTAAAAAAATATATTTCTGTCTCAAGAATGGAGTTAAAACAGTAATTTTAGCATTTAACAACTAAATAAAAAAAACAAACACATAATTAAAGTTTAGATGTCTCCGTCAGGTGCAAGAGCACACAGCTGGCTGGCTTCAAGGGCAAGTCTAAAAATAGCTAACCAAATACTGGTCCTTCCTACAAGTGTGCCTTACACCTGTACGTTTCACCCAAGAGAGTCTTGTAGGCAAGTATATAAAAAATGTATGAAAAATTCAATAGCTGTTCAAAATAAAATTTTAAACCAAGTTTTATGCTTTACTGTTAAAATTTAAAATTATACAAGAACTAGTGATTTACAGTGTGTAGATGGGGGGGAGGGGGGCGCAATAATAAATTGCACATAGTCAATCCCTTGCATCTGCTGTAGTATTATGGCCACAGATGATAACAGATGCTCCATGGGCCACCCGTTGATGTCATACTGCCTCTGACATCATTACGCCTCTTCTGCTCTGAGTGGACAAGAGATCAGCCAGGAACCAAGGCATTAAAGTCTGCCTCATGCACCGTCATAAAAGGTGGATGAGGCAGATAAGTCACTTTTTCCATGAGCCAAAAGCTACCCAAATGAGAGGAACATAATAATGGCCTGTTATGTCAGCAGGCCTTAGCTGGATGACCATGAAATGCATCAACTAAAATCATTAAAGCATCTGTCTCTCTCTTTCCCTGTCCATTTTTCCCTTGAACACAAACGCATTGTCTAGTTACCACTTACTTACTTAAAATATTCAGAAGCCCGGTGGCTATGTGCTGTAAATAATTATCTTAAGCTTTATACCACAGAGTATACCCTGTGCACATCCTGTGGTTAGGTGGGTCCCTGAAGAAACGTCTGCACTAAAGGCACTAAATTATTGCACAATGAGTGTAGATATAATACACAGTAAAAGAAGTATACTCAGTACATACATATAACTGAACAGAAGGGGTGAATTTTTTTTTAGCACTTTAGCCTTCGTGTTAAAGTCCAACTGTGCTCTTAATGCAAAAATGTCATTGGAAGATGATGTCTCAAAATGCTTTTATACAGAGTCCTGAAATGACCACAAAGTGTTACGTTTAGGTCATTGGTTGACATATGATTAAGCACATTATTTCTTTTCTTAACGATTATCGTACCAAACAGGTTCAAGTGGAATTGACAGAGCAGCATACAAGGTATGTGGTGAGTCGATAACAGCACTGGGACATTTACCTATATGTATCACACCAAGTCACAGGTGTTCTAACAATTGTTATTTACACAAACTGTCTGTTACAAGCATGAGTGAAAGTATATACTCCTCAACTCTGAGAAGAGACCAACTGCCTCAAAACCCACATTCAAAACCAGTCCTGGAAGCACTTTTAGCAGGAAAATAGCATTATGTCAACTTAAACAGCAATTAAATCTTAAAAAGTAATTCGCACTTTGTTCTTAACCAACGCAAGCTACAAAGCTAAAAAGCTTCTAACACCAGGCTGAATCCCAAATCCGTCTCTAACCTCTGATCAGGGGCATTCATTTTTGTTTGGAACAAGGGATTGTCCACCCTACAGAGCGCACCAGCATTCCATTTGACACTGTTTGAGATTCGACCAAGAAACCCATAAGTTAGCAAACATCCTAAAGCAGAATTGGTGAAAACATAAAGTAAATGTCACAAGTTTCTCAGGACTGTCCACCACCTCACTTTTTGGCTATATAATACTGGTAAAAGAATTTAAACTACTTTCAGCCCTGCTGATTACCCCTGTTGGGAGCTAACTGTCAGAAAGTAAAATACCTGGCTATAAATGAACAACAAATCATAATCTGCTGATTAGAAATGGTGTTTGTGGAACAGTTGTATAAAAGCAATATCAACTTTAAGGTTGTGCTGTTGTGCTGAATATAAGCACAGCTGTGATATCTTTAGCACTCGCGCTGCACATCATGCCGTGCTGATAACCAGCACAATAGCACTCCTTCTCAGGATAGCAGCGTATAGCAGTTTTTGACTTAATTGACATATTGTATTCAGTGGCATATCCAGTTTATTTTTTTACAAGGGCTGAATTCATCTAGAACAAGGTTTGATGTGTGGGATATGTGATGTCCTCATTAGCGCATAAAATTTGTCATATAACGAGTTAGTCGATTGACTTTGTTCTATAGGTCCTAACACTGATTTAGCCTGTCTTGCACTCAGCAGTGGCTTACCAAAGAATGTAACAGCATTTACAGCAAAGCAGTTCCAATACGATAGTAATCAGTAACAAATAGTAATCAGTGACCAGTGACCTTCTGAGCGATTGCATTGTCAATCCTCTTCTGGTCAACGCTATTTCCATTAAGCACCAAGGACCAAATTAAGTAACTATCAACAGCCAGGAAAGTACAAAATTAGCCAGTAAGCGTTTTTTTTTTCCCCTGCATGGAAGAACACTCATCCTGTCACAGAGAATCTATGATTTTCTCCCCCTCTCTCAGAGCAGATCTTGAATAAATATTGGTACCAAGCATCAGCAACTACGCAGAAGGAAACATTTTCCCCTGACATGGTCACTAGGCAACCCTGAAATGGGTGACTCAGACAGCATACAGAACGATGACTCAGTTGGTGCTGTGACAAAGTCAGAGAAGCAATACACACAAAAACACAAATGGACACATGCCTAAAAAACTCTGGCCGCAGTAGAGTAGTGTACTAGAAGATTAAGATTTTATAATGCCAGTTCACAATTGTCTTGTCAGATACACACACACACACACACACACACACATGATCTGTGTGTGAGCAGAGAGGGTTTTTTTTCTTTTTTTTGGGCAGTCAGACCTAATCTCCTGTGCTTCTATCCTGTGGATTAGCATCTCTTTGCTTAACAGGTGTCTTTAGCTTCCTCCTCACTCCTCACGCCCTACAAACACACATACACAAAAACACAAACACACACACAATGAATGTGTAAGGAGTGACCTCTCTTAACTCTCAAACCTCCAGCTAAATAGAATAATCATCAATGATCTAACTTTGTTGGAAAAGCTGCGACGATCAGCCAAAAAAAAAAAGTCTACCTCGAGATCCTTAATAAACTGGTAATGAATTTTGCCTAAACTTTCCAGAATAACCAGAAACGTTATTTTAGGATATTTACAGTTTACATGAGTGCTACTAATCATTAATACCTGTACCTGTACTTAATTAGTAATTACTATTTACATTATTTAGACCTTTAAAATATTGATTTATATAAAGTTTTTACAATTTCCCTTTGGGATTAATAAAGTACTCTATCTCTCTCTCTCTCTCTCTCTATATATATATATATATATATACACACGTAAATGTACCTTCTTCATTTATCCAGCCACTGACTATCCACAACTAGAACAGTCTTACACTACACAGGTTATTTATATTTCAGTTCAAAGAATCCAACCATTTATAACTGTATTAAAAAAAATAATTGTAGACTGGCAGCATGGTGGCTTAGTGCTTAGCCAAAGACATGCAGATTAGGCTAATTGGCATTCCCAAATTGCCTGTAGTGTGTGTGTGTGTGTGTGTGTTGCACGCCCTGTGATGGATTGGCACCCTGCCCAGGGTATACCCTGTCTTGTGCCCTAAGTCTCCTAGGATAGGCTCCAGGCCCCCCACGAGACATTAATTAAGTAATCACACCTTACAGTGTTACTATGTATAGTTGATTCTTTCATCTCCCTTCAGTATTTTGGCATATTATGTGGACATTCATGATATAAAATCATGATTACGTCCATTTAAATCCCTGGTTGCAGCACTAAAAATGTGAAAAGGTTCAAAGAGGTGAATTTATATTTATTAAGGCAGTGTTTTGGGTGAACTTTATAGAAATCACAGCAGGCTTCATTTCATTTAATATCTTATCTGGGCAAATTAACATGATTATATTCAGAACAATACTTTCCCTGACATGTAATCCATTTTCAGTTCCTATTTATTTGAAGTCCCCCCTTATCTTTATTGTGTGTTTCCCTAGTACATTAAACACATTTTGTCACATGGTGCATTATCCAGACAAGAACAGTTAGAATGGGTGTAGCATTAAATATTTTTTTTAAGATGTCAGTCATTGTTAAATATCAACGTTAGAGATTAGAGGTTAGAGATTAGTTAATTGAGTAGTAATTATGCATTTTTGTAGAAATTCATCACAACACTGGTTTCACTACTTAGTACTGACGTAATACATTAAATAATAAATCCTGGATTGTACTTCACTTACAATTTATGTCTGGCTGTTTGTTCTCCGTTGGCTTCTATGCTTCTTAAAATGCATGATAACAGAAAAATTAAAAACTAAATCCAATATGGTCCGAGGTTGAACCAGGAATATACTGTACTTATAGAAACATTCTGAGAGTTCATTGTTCAGAATTGAAGAAGGGCAACCCGTAGTTTCATATTATAAATTGTGTAAAATATTGTCATTTAAATAACTAGACATATATATTTACATTTTTAAATTGTTGGAACTGAAATTGGAACTATTACTAAAACGATTGAAAAGATAAGCAGCAAACTGTTGATCTTACATTTTGATCTTAACTCTGCTGTGTTTTAACTTGATTCTAATACTGTACCTGTAAGATGATCACACCACTTCAACACGGCATAATGTTCCTTAATTTCATTACTTATTTTTATTATACGCAACTTGGCACAGGTTTTACTTCCTGACACAACCCTTCCATTTTATCCAGACTTGGGACCAGCACTGGATCCAGTGGCTGCGGTTTGGGCATTGGGTGGGGATCAAACCCAGGCCTTCAAGAAACCTGCCACTGAACCACCCGAGCAGGGAATTTTGAAGAAAAACAAAAGAAATGATCAAATTTAACAACAAAAGATGCTGAGAAAATGCTGCTGGAGAATAGAATCTATGCTACAATGGAGAAAAATAGAATGTCTTAATGGACATTTGTCCACTGGGGTGTGATGAATCTCATCAGACTGGAAGAACTAGACATTATTAACGGTGATTAAACCCAGACTAGCACTTCTATGCCCCCTTGTGCCCGAAACTTAGAGTACAGCCTAAGCTTTACGCAGTGCCCACTAGTGGTCATGTGAAAGTATGACATTTAACACCATTAGTACAGGCAGATAGAAACTGGGAGTGAGGAACTTGTCTCTATTCATTGCAGACTGTCTTTGTCTGGTCGAAAAAAACAAGGCTCTGATTCATGTGTCTTGGGCTCTATGCAGAAAGCCCACTAGCACCAAGTTGCAATAGCTGTTTTGAAACTCCTCTAGCAACAAAATCACTGATGCTGGAGTTTTCCATGTCACACACACATCAGCACCAGGATATTGTTCCCAGTGGACCTCACATGTCAGCTCACATACAACCAATAAACAGACAAACCATGCTCATACTTGTTTACAGATATACAGTAAAAAAAAAGAGAGAGAGAGAGATGCATATGGTATCTCATTTAGTGACATGATGAGAGGGAAGAGGGGGCTCGTGTTTCTTCGCAGTTGAGTTTTGATGGTTCGCTCCTGTCTGGTTTCACAGAGGACCCCGGATGAAGATGAGTGGACAGACATCCAACACTTTTTCCACTTGACTTGGCAGGATGGCATATACTGTAGAGTGGGCAAAAGCAGTTGGGCAAATTATCCTTAAATGGAAGAGAGAGAGAGAGCGAGAGAGAAAGAGAGAGAGAGAGAGAGAGAGATAGAGAGAGAGATGAAATGAATGAAGAGAAAAAAATGCCCTGACAATTGATGCCTATTTCATGATTACTCCATAATTGTATTACATATTGCCTGACAAAGATAGACTATATGCTTAAAAAAATATATGAACATTAGAATATAAATCATTATAAGAAATCACTTACCATCATTAGTAATATTAGTCGTAATAGTGTGGTTGTAAATTATCCACAAGAAGTTAAAGATGTTGCCTGACTGTTGGAAGTATTCTCTGTTACTCTTTAATTCATAATTTATTTACATTTAAGAAGTGTATCACCAAATCCAGTTCCTCACTTGTGACCTTTTGAAACATCTGATAATATGCAGACCTCATGGACTATTGAGGTGTGTATAAACTACTGTTCTTGCGGGGCCACTGTATAGCACAGTTTGAAGACACACAGCAGCTCAAACTCATCTTTTAATTTAGGTTTAGTGGGTGTGTTTGGGTGAATTACCGGTCTTGAATAACCTGGCCGTAAAGATTAGAATGCATCCCAATAAAACCCAAATACACACATCCACACCCACCGACTGACAGACACTTATATTAGACTCTCCATTTCTCACTACCCTCACAAGGCTCTTTAACCAGAGCCAAATCTTTAATGTGACGATACAGACAGTACTGCCTTCTCCACTAACCTACACATGCTATTTTCTCTATCATAACCTCTCCAATTACACCACTCTCATGGATTGTTTTCACATGTCACAAATGCCCATCATGTGCAATATCATTCCTATTCTTTAATTGAAACTCACAGATGTTAGACCGCAAACACAACGTACTATAAACAAGTGCACCAGTCCCAGAACGATTTGCAAAATAAGTGACACCTGATCATGTACAGTTGTCATGGGCAAATAAGACTGAAAACAAATTTACACCACTGCCAAAATGAAACAAACAAACAAAAAAAATCACTATTTTATTAATGTCCCAGTTGCTGTCACCACCAATTGAGCATATGGACAAAATATGCGCACAAAAAAGTAGACAGGAACCGTGATATATCTTTTTACACAAGAAGAGCAGAATCATCATATCCCTCCAACAGTTGACACCAAACAATCCATGAGAGCTGTGTAATTGGATGCTATTGGGCTTACTCTGAGCATGCAAAATAGAGCCAGTGGTGCTGAGTGCTGTGTACCACTACCTCAGCTCTGCTCATCTGTGCCCCACTGCATTCTGAATAAGGGACAAGAACGAGATATCCCCCCTCAACCACCGACACCTTTTTTGGAAACGCCAGGAGGGTGCCCTCATACTTCAGAGATGTATAGTCAGTGAGAAGTGCAAGTATATCCCACATCAACTACACATTGAATACACACACTGTAACAATAAATTCTAACGTTTATTCGTTAGTCGTTTTAAGTCATTAAAATTAATGAAATGTAAAAATAAATAAATACTAATAATAAATTCAAGAGTTCCAAAAGCGAGTCTGAGCTTGCAGAGAGCATCAAACATGAACTCTTTATGTACTTTTGATGTTCAGTCTAAAGCCACCCAGGCTTAGGACTCAGAAATGAGATCAGGCTGAGTTGGCACAGACTCTGCCAATGAACGTCTGAAGAGTCTAAATAAGGGGTCGACTGTCCTCTGAGAACGAATCCAAGCGAGGCTCCTTCCACTCTATACGTTTCTGCTTTTCCTGGTACTATGGCACACATGGCTAAGCACTTGCCCTGATAGAACTGGAATGTAAACTTGAATCAATAATTTCAATTGAAATATAAAAAGTGTGATTCAGTCATGGGGAGGATGTAAATGACAAAAGCAAATTTGATTTTTTTTTTTACAACAACACTCATACAAGTAAATGTGTTTATCATGTTAGTAAAATGTTCAACCAGCAATCACGTGGTTATAAATAACGTGCTTGCATTACCTCAGGAGCATTATATTGAATGAGTTCTAATCCACACTGGAATTATCCTAAGAGGGGAAAAAAAAAAAGAGACATGCAAAATACTGTAACACTGGTTTAAAAGACTTGAGAGTCTATTTCTGATTGGGTAGTGTAGGAGTCAGTTTACAGGGAACACAGAGAACAGAGACACAAGCAAGGTAAACATCAAAGGGAAGTGTGCCAGTCAAAATATTGTAATGCAATGTCATGCAGTGCCAGATTTTGAAAAAAAACAAACTGGATACACATTTTATATACTGTTTAATATTTAATATATCACCAGAAGGTAATGGACACCTAAACTTTGTAGGTGATTTTTGAACATCACATTGCAGAAGGTGTGCTGTAGTGTCTGGCATCAAGACGTTAGCATGAGATCCTTTATGCTAGGGCCTCCATGGATATTTTTCCTGCCTACAGAACGTCAATTTCAAGAACTATTCATTTATTTATTCATTTATCTTGATTTATACTGCTTATCTTGTACAGGGTCGCAGGGGCTTGGATCCTATCCCAGCAGACTTTTGGCACAAGGCGGGCTACACCCTGGACAGGATGCCATTCCATCGCAGGGCACGCAGACACACATGCGTATACACACACACACACACACACACACACACCCTACAGGCAATTTGGGAATACAGGAGGAAATCCACTAAGCGCAGGGAGAACATGCAAACTCCATGCACCAAGACCGGAGGCGGGAATCGAACCTTCGATATATGAGGCCACAGTGCTAAGCGCTACTCCACCATGCCACCAAGAACTATTGTGCACCTACTAATATGCACCACCGCTTAACATGCACCACTTTAACAAGATCATGAGATTGATCATTTGTGTAAATCTTTATCTATATCTATATCTGTAACTATATCTAAAAGCACTTATCTACACTCCATCTTGGATTTCTTGCAGCAATATAATAATAGATGTGTGGTTGCTTCTGTAGTACTTACAGTACAGAAGGCTCCTTTCAAAGTTTTATGTAATACAGTATGAAGTTAAAAAAAAAAGCTATCTGTGCTGAATGAAGGAACTGTAATTTTTAAAATATATGATATTGCTTTTCAGTCATTTTTAATGCAAACATTTTGTGAAATATTTAATATTTAACGCAACTGCGAATCAGAATAACTGGAGGTGTAAAGGACAGCACACCACTTGCCCTCTTCTCTGTGACCCCCTGGGAACTGGACAGCTGTGAGGAATTACATGTGTTTCCTTTTCTCTACTGTGTTTACAGACAGGATGAGTTAACATGGTCATTAAAAAGACTAGACAAGCCTGGCAGACATCTCACTCACATGGGCAGAGACAGAGCCAACAAAGAACTCTTTCAGCTTTAGATCCCCATTTTCCTTTCACCACCCCACACAACCAGCAATTTTCATCTATGATAAATGAGATGACAAATGTTAATAAGCTGAAATGAAAAAAATGAGGTTTGATAGTCAAGCAGGAAGGATCAAGTGTTAAAGATCAAATCTGTCCAGGACATGTCGTAAGCCCAAAGACTGGCCAATGCCTGCTCAGGGAAACCCCAACTGGCACACTAGGTAGCACCCTACTCCAGTTGCACACTCTATATTTCAATCCAAAACACACTGAGACAGGCAGGTGAACTACTGGTGACTTTGTCTACATATTTATTAGTTTTTTAGTCTCACATGCAAGATCAGATATTGTAGTATTTATTTGTTTGAAGTAAAATTAAGCAAGGATTGCAACACCAAAATAGGGTATTAGTCAAACCCTCAAGTATTGTACACCCAGATATATCATTATATAGAATTAAAAACTGTTTGACTGCCAAACCAGGTGCTATGTACAGAATCAATGGTTGCAATTTTTTTTGTTGTCTTATTTGAGGTCCAGGATTGTGGACAACTTGTCCACTTTGTCTATATCCATTCCCTAAAGAAGAATGATCTTCCCAAACTGCTTCACATTTGTAGATGATTTCATTTTTACAATTGAAATTAAAATGCTATAAAATCAGTCATGCTTTTCCTTCACATTTTTGAATTTTTTAATAGCATGTTTCTCTAATGCCTTTCACACTTAGAGTATGAGATCTATTTTAGATGCCAACGTGGAGGCAGGAGACAGGAAATTGCCCCCCGTGCTGGGATCTCTATTTTCTGCCTGTGTAAAAGTGCCAGAAGACTTGTTGCCGAGGTAGAGGATACCTGATCCACGAGCTGAGGTTGACCATCTCTGGCAAACCATGTGCTGGAGAGTGAGAGTGACTGCAAGATATTACACAACAGCGTCAGCCCTGTCTGAGTCCATCACATGTGTAACTGCACTGCTCTGGCCCCGTGCCACTGCTAAATGTCTGTGTAGACCATATTAAAGCCTCAGACATGCTGATAGAATGATCAGCAGTGTCTTTGTGTACTGCTCCCAGGCATCTGCTTTCAGACACATAGGAAAAGTGAGAGCAGAAGGGGAATGGATATGGGCTTAAAGAAATCGTTTATTTTGCCTTGATGTCAATACAACACAAAAGAAAGATAAAATAACTTAAAATATGATAAGCAATTTCATGCATACATTCAGATTTACATTTAGTGATATCAAGGATCTGTACTCACAAATGCACGAGAATGTGTGCACACCCAGTGTTGAATGATGGATGTCAGAATTGAGGACCTGATCTCGCCTAAAGCCAGAAGTCTTGCTGGCACGATTCCAACACAGTAGGTTAGCTGGAAATAGCCAGAGCTGTAATTAAACCCGGGAGAGCATGAACTACAGTCTCAGACCATGGTAATAATAAAGAACCTTTGCTTTATTAAGTTTTTTTTTTTTTTTTAAATAACACAAAATAGATACCACAGGACTGCTTTGGCCAAATTGCCTGATGACATTGTTATTAAAGCATCAAGGGCAAGCAAAGCTTCTTCACAGTGTAAATGGTGTCGATCCATCAAGACAAGTGGTTTGATTACACAGAATACTCCAGGGACATCATGGACATGTGTGGGAATTAGTGGATACTTTCATTTAAATATAACACTCAGATATCAGTGCATCAATCATTATTTCACCACTTGCACCTTTTTTATATTATTAAAGCTTCTAGGGAAATTTAATGTGATAGATAGATAGATAGATAGATAGATAGATAGATAGATAGATAGATAGATAGATAGATCTATTTATCCACTTAGACAGACAAATAAGCGAAAAAACTAATATTTAAAATAAGACATAATACTATCTGCAGTTGATAATAATAATAATAATAATAATAATAATAATAATAATAATAATAATAATAAAAATAATACACATTTTTACAAAATATTGTTACTGAACCTATACAATATGTGTATTTTTAAGTTCAACCACTGGGCTTTGAAACTTCAGCTGTATTTAAGACTATACAAAGATTGTTATATACAAGAGATAACACCAAAGTTAATCATTTTGATAAAGCAAATACAAATGTATTTTTTCATCTAAAGCACAGACATATTGACCATGCACTCATTACAGAGGTACACACTATTACAAAGTTAACATCTTAATCAATATATAAATAAGACAATGAGTTAAATCACAGGCTTTCGTATGTGAATGAGAACATACATACACATAAAACGCTATACAAATAAATTGAATTGAAAGTAACATGAAAATAAGTGAAAAAATATTAATTTTTATTAATATAAAAATTTTAACATATTTTAAATATTAATTTAAAATGAAGACATCATACAGTAGGTCAAGAAGTTTCCATACCTTAACATGGAGCGTAACATGGAGTGTTAGTGGATCTGGATATCAGATCCACTAACATTAACATATCTTATCTGCAAATGGTCATTTTGGCAGATTTTTTATCCACTGAAAGAGAAACTATATAACAGGCCATTCAAGACCAAAAAATAAGTGTACTCCAGTTTGGCTGGAGTAAAGCTCTGAAGCTCACACCATTTATTGGCAGATAAGACCCCTGCAGTAATCAATTAGAATTGTGAGACTCTCTATTTACTTACCATACGGCACATTCATGCTGAATAAGTCCAGAGTATTCACAGGCAGGCAGCTGAATCTGATGATCAAAAACCCACCTGTGTGTAAAAGTCTTAAAATGGAGAACAAAAGATGCAGAACTAAGTGTGTAAGACAAAATATGGTGGACTCCAGCCCCCACCAATCCCTGTCACACAGGAAACCTGGCCTTCCTGCAAACAAGAGAATGTGTATGGAGAGTAGCAAGGCCACAGGGGCAGGTAGCAGGCCGGGAGGATGTTTTTGTCATTGCTGGCTGGCAGCACACATCAGCATGCAAGGGTCCATCCTGAGGAAAAGAGCCTGTGAAGGAAATACGTCATAGCAGAACACAGGAGAAGCCCCTCAACCTGGTGCTCATGCAAAAGTACACGCACACCCACACTACATACACACAAACAGATTGCAGGGGTCCAAACACACAAACATTGGGAATCCCAAAAAAAAATAATGTCTATAAGCTTGACTTCAGAAAACAGTTCAAGATTTATAGGAGAATACTGGAGACATATAATGGTAAATGAGGAAGATACACGGAAGATGATTTGATTAAATATTAAACCTCCTCTAATCAGGAATTTACATGCTTATAAGGTTTGATGCCTTTCCAGATTTGTAAAAGAAACTCATCTTCCTTCCTGTACCTCCGTGTGTAAATAACAGGATGTTTATGAAAGTGTTCAGCTTTAAATGAATGAACCACGAACACACAAGATCCGGAAGCATACAGATGCAGTATAAAACATACAGATACATGGTATCATGCTGAAACAAGTCTACATTTAACAAACTTACCAACAGATTAGTATCAGCCACTTACGGACCAAGAGATAGAGTGAGTTTGTAGAGTGAGTTTAATACTGTACAAGACAGACCACAAGTAGCGCATAGCTGGTAACACTGGTATTGACATTTAAAGTAATCAGTTACATTAATCTGAGTATTTACTTTGGATAATTTCAATATGATATTTTAATTCGGTAAAGAGGACTTGGGACATACCCCATTCAGGGGTGTCATAGTGGTTAGCACTGTGACTTTGCACATCCAGGTTTCAAGGTTCGAGTCCCACCTTGGGTCTGTGTGTATGGAGTTTGCATGTTCTCACCAAGCTTCATGGATTTCCTCCGAATAGCAGGCTTATTCTAACAGGCCAAAGACATCTGTCTCCAAATTGTCCATAGTGTGTGTTTGTGTGTGTGTGGGAATGTGGCGTGTCCTGTGATGGACTGGCATTCTATCCATGGTGTACCCTGCCTGGTGCCCTCAGTTTGCTGGGATAGGCTCCAGGCCTTCTGTGACCATAAGCATAAGTGAAATAGTGAGTAAGTGAATGGCTTCAACTGCTGTAGTATCTAATTAATGAATATTTGCCATGGTGCCAGTTTACGTAATTAAAAAGCACAACATGAACAAACTATGAACTGATTTTAAGTGCAAACTTAGATTATAATTTAAAAAGTTTCATAAAGAAAAGTTATCCTATCCCAAGTAATTATGAAACTATGCACAAAAAGGTGGGTGATTTCTATGAAATTCCTTTTTCTAAATGCCCAGTTGAAATAATGTTATCTACACTAAATACTCTAAGATTATTGCTGAATACAGAGCCATTTTTTTTTTTACTGCTGTGTTACTGTATTTTAAAGTCGACTGTGACACTTCACTTTTAATTTGTGCACTCAAAGCTAAATTACACATTAAACTTATGGAATTTTATATTGACCTAATAGAATATATACAGTATATGAGCCCATGTGAACTGTAGGCTCCGTTTCCTGTTCTTAGCTGAGAAGTGGCACCCGGTGTGGTCTTCTGCTGCTGTAGCCCATCTGCTTCAAAGTTCAACATGTTGTGTGTTCATAGATGCTCTTCAGCATACGTCGGTTGTAATGAGATGTTATTTGAGTTACTGTTGCTTTTCTATCAGTTCAAATCAGTCAGGCCTCTGACCTCGGGCATCAACAAGTCATGACCATGTCTACATGTTTGAATGCAATGAGTCGCTGCCATGTGATTGGCTGATTAGATATTTGTGATAGCAAGCAGAAGAAGTTGTACCTAATAATTATTAAAATTAAAACTAATTGATTGAGACAACAGTTGCGTGTATTTGTGCCTTCCGTTTAATGCAATTTAGTCTTGTATGACGTTAAGTCCTGTTTTACGTCAGGCGGTGTAAAGAGTTCAGGTGCAGGTGACACTGAGGCACTGTTGCTTAGTGACATACAACAAGCACAATCCATGCTCTTGCCATATAACAGATAGACAGAGCTTCAGAAATTTTCCTTGCTTTCCTGAAGATGGCATTTACAGACTTCCTTGCTGCGTCTGACATTTCGACTGCCCTCAATGCTTGCAAAGGTAAAGACAACATATTGGTGCCATTTATTTCTAATAGGTTTAGAAAAAGTTTTCTTATGACTAATGTTCTAATTGTTAGACTTTGACAAACACAGATAATATAATTATTTTTTGTGAAAAGTGAAAAGAAAAAAGTGAAAAGTTTTGTTCTTTTTATTTTCCATTTTTATTATTTCCACATTTCAGCAAAAGATTCCTTTAGCTCAGGGACATTTTTTGCAACCTTGGGTCTGTCCAGAAAGTCTCCATCTGAGACAGAGAAGATTTTTAATATACTTTACTGAGACAAGAGAGGATTTATTGAGCAGGATGAGTTACAGTTGAGTATATACAGTATAAATTATCATCATTGAACATTTAGTGTCATTGAACCCAACATATTGTGTTCCTAATAATGTTTCTTATTCTCACATTACAGTACAGTCTGTTTTTTTGCTTTGAGATTATTTCTGCAGAATTCTTTTTAAAGGAGGTGAGGACTCCACCACAGCTGAGATGAAGACCTTCCTTATAGCTGGAGATTTGGATGGACATGGAAAGATTGGTTGGGAAGGAAGTTTCAAATAACTGTTATATTTTACTCTACTTAATTTATGGGTTTATATTAAGCAATAATTAATAAATTGTTTCCTTTCAAATTCTCATCTCTTGTGAATGATTTTTGAGTCCAAACCTGGCGCACAACACAGGATATGAATATTGTTGAATGTTTACATTGAGATGGAAAATTAAAATGTAAAATTGTAATGGCAATCAATATTCAATAATGATGCAGCATGGCCCAAAAGTGTGAATAGGCAAAAAAAATTACAAAAAGTGATAAATTATGGCATCTTATGACTTCATGGATGTTGTATATACATTGAATAAGAGAAAGTGGAACATTTCGTAATGTATGAGAATTGATGTGGTATGCAGAGATTTCCTCTTTAGTGCACCTATTGTTTTGAGCTGATCCCGACTAGTGAGACTACTGACTAGCGATGCCCCCAGAAAAAGAAGGGGGGAAAAGGCAAATAAATGGTGTAACATCTAGTTCTAATAAATCTTCTTTTGTTAGTTTTAAAGCTATATTGAGTCTGAAATGAAGAGAAAATGATTCAATTGCCTAAATGGAAAAAAATTTTCAGGCCTTTCTGTCCATAGTACGAAGTGATCGTGTACTTTGCTGCATATTGTACAATGTCACAGTTGTGCATAGTTTGGAAAATCTATTAGTAAAATAAAGCCATTTACTTAAAGTGTTTTTTGGTCATTGGGATTTTAGTTTTCAGTCACACAGTGAAAAAAAATCCCTAAAGGGAGATTTTTCTTATACTGTATTTTTCCTGACCTTGGAATAGCGACTTTGAGAAATGACCTTGAGACACACACACACACACACACACACACACACACACACACACACACACACACACACACACACACACACACATATATAGACAAACCACTGGCAAAAGTGATAACTCAGCAATAATGAATTTCTCTCCTATCTCTTGGCTGTTCTGGAGACAGATCCATTTCAGTCCTTGAACTGCCACCTGACACAGAAGTTAGAAAGAGATAATGTCTGTAATATGAAACATATAGAAGCTCAGTATCAGGCAAAAACACTCAAGCCTATTAAGGAGTTATTTGTAAAGGCTTGTTAAACATATAATTGCTACATGTATCAGGAATTTGACATTAATATTTATAGCCCTTAGTACACAGGAAACAATGACATAATAAAAAATTAATAATTAGGTTAAACATCGTGTAATATTTCACTGCACCAACAAACAAAACATTATGTTGTTTTAGGCAAATAAATGTAATTACGTTATTATTTATATTCTTCTTTTAAATCAGTTGTGTTGCAGACCTTAGTTAAAAATATATATTTTCTTTAAGTTTAAAGATTTCCTCTACATTACATTTTTTTTATTTATTATTATTATTTTTATTATTATTCTTTCAGACATGCCTTACTTGTGTTAAGACTTAATTTAACTACTTGCATGAGCTTTTCTTACAGCGAAACCTTTTGCTCTTGGCAATATTTAATTGTAACTGTTAAATGTAATTAAATCTTTAAACAATATGGTCGAATCAAAGAAAGATGTTATTATACATATTAATGCCTCTTTAACAAACCCATTACACCTAAACTGGTCTTCATACTTTTGCTAAATTCCTGGACCTCATGGTAAAATATTGTGTTTCGCAAAAGGGCTTAGCACATTACCCATTTTAAAAACCTATAAATAGTTCCTTATGACTACTGGACACATTTTTTTCTAAACTATTGCCAACCTAAGCGTATGGTGTCGGTTACAGTGCTGGAGACAAGGGTATAAATGCGGGAGAAGGCACACTTGGCCAAAGCTATCTGCCACATCTGTTGTAGAGCGCAGCAGCACAAAGGTGAGACCCATCACTGCACACTCATCTTTCCATCTTTCACCACCATGGACTACACATAAGGAAAAGAGGAGCAAGAACTTGCTGCTGGATGCAAACGGATCTACTTTTGCGGGATATGACTGTCTTTTTTATTCTAAGCTATTATCTCATAATATCTTTGAGATCATTTTTGATCTTATGGATTTTTATTTGCCTGAGGATGAGCTTGCTAGTCCAAGCTGTGATAGGAAATGTTTTGTGACGGGTTTAAGAATCACGTCTGTAGAGCTAAATTTAAATGCAGATCTGTTTTAAAATGTAACAATGTTTATATGGTTATAAAGTTTATAAACATTGTATGTGAGGGTTATGCTGTGCCCAGTGGTGGTGATAATTATGTATCACTGTGATACAGAACAACACATTGATGTGTTCATTTACCACTGTGGACTTTACTATGTAGATTTGTATTTGCTACACTGTTATCATTAATACTTTATTCTAATATTGTACACAGGAAAAATATATATATTATATATGACGTTAAAATTGACATCCCTGACTTCACTTGTTTCACAGATATTTAAAAATGGCCTTCGCTGGAATTCTTAAGGACGAGGATGTGGCTGCAGCCATCAAGGCCTGCTCTGGTAAGAGAAAAAAAAACCTTAAGCATTCTTTATAGTCTACAGTGGTAGCTTTCCATTTGGGATCTGACTGGAGCTTTCTCTAAAAGAAAACCCTCTGCTTTATACTACCTTAAAAATAATATGAACCCTTCACACTTCTACAAAGACATTAATGCCTTTTGATAAAAATAGATATAAAAAGTACAAAAAAAGTTTACTGTTTTAAAGCTGTTAGTGGCAAAAAAAAGAGAAAAAAAAATACTAAGGAGTGGAATTTCTTGCTTTTCTAGCTCCAGAGAGCTTCAACTACAAGAGCTTCTTTGCCACAGTTGGCCTGTCAGCAAAATCTGCTGATGATGTTAAGAAGGCCTTCTTCGTAATTGACCAGGACAAGAGCGGCTTTATTGAGGAGGATGAGCTGAAGTAAGAATGAAACATTTGTGTGATGTATAAATCAATAATGTTTTTTTTTTCCTACTGCAAATCAATTTATTTTAATTATGTCTGTTCAACCCTGCTTGCTTTCCTTTAGACTGTTCCTGCAGAACTTCTCTGCTGGTGCCAGAGCTCTGACTGATGCTGAGACCAAGGTCTTCCTTGCAGCTGGTGACAGTGATGGTGATGGCAAAATTGGAGTTGACGGTAATGGATTGCATTTAAATCAGATTAGAAGTGAAAGAAATCAGGTTTCAATTATTTTGTTTTAAAATGCCATACAAACTAGATAATATTCTACCACAGTGGAAGATGTGTACTAGTATATTAGAGTACAAAATGGCAGAGCACAGAGTTTAAACAAGCTTTCAGAATATCTCATCTTAAAATAAAGAATAAATAGAAGAGAAGGCTGCTACACTGCATAATTGGTACCAACATGTAATGAGCAGACCAGAGTTCTGCCAGGAATCAGCAGCTACTGATAAAGGAGATATCTTCCATTCCATTCCAGGGTAGTGCCAAAGTTTGTGTATCTTAATGTGTACCTTAACGTTTCTAAATGTCTAGTGTATTAATTAAAATAATTTGCATTAGTTCTTGCAAAATAATCTAAAAGTTAAATAAAATATACTGTACTTTACTCATTGCATTATTGGTGCATTGTATATTACTGACAGACAGAGCAAAACTAAACTTAAATGTGTTTTTTGTATTATTATAAAACCTCATGCAAATGCACCTTTTATATAGATTTTGGATTGGATTCTTAATAAAGCACAAGTAATGATTATTCTGGGACAATAGACATAAAACATATCATGTTGATTAATGTTTATGTTTGATTAATTATTTGTTTCTGTTGTTTTTTATTCAACAGAGTTTGCTGCCCTTGTGAAGGCTTAAGTGCTCACGGACTCCATTTCTTGTTTTCTTTTTTGGAAATAGGTCTCTATACTTTTGTAGTGCTCCTGGCTCCAATATTTAATTTTTTTTTTATACATGTATTTATTTTTGACAACTGTGGACTCCTCACTGCAAGAAAAAATTGTCTTAAAACCAAAATGTCTTAAAACCATGTTGCTTATTTATTGCTTGTTAGGTGTGTATTTATGCAAAGAGCCTAACCTGTGCATATATAAAATGCATTTTGCACTTTTGACAATGAAATAAATTTGCATTTGGTGTACAATTTTCATCCGTTGATTATTTTACACTTATGTAGCCTAATTGTGCATGAACCAGTTTGAAGTAGAATAATAATATAGTAAGTATATATAATTTATTTATTAATTTATAAGAATAATAAGTTCTTCTTATAAATTATTTTAAGTTAAAGAAACATGGAATTAAGTACTTTATCCTATTCCATGTAAATAATGCATTCTTTAGGTGGGATAACTGTATAGTTAAAAAGAAAAACCATTAACTGCTAACGCTAGAGATTTTCAGCTCTATCTCTGGCATGGAGGGTCTGAGCAGAAGGAATGTACAGACGTTTCTAAGCTACGTTCCTCTATACACACTCGGCTTCATTACTGTACAGGCATCACTTACATGTGTCTATAATTATCCAAGACAGATCGGTATCATTGCATGTATGTAGTACATACATGAGAGTGGTGTTGCTATACTTGTTAGGTCTTACTGGGAATTGCTTTTACAATGCTTTATTTCAGTCAGACTGCTCAATTTTCATTAGAACACATGAATATACAGTAAAATGTCCTTATTTTTAAAACTAAGCTAAATGTGCTTGCACTTTGAATTAGTTTCTTTAAACAATCTTTAGTACTGTATAATTACTATATAAGAACTGTATAATTTTGTGGTATACATTGGCCTTGACATGCCTCCAGGTACAAATCAAGTGGGCTTAAATATGGGGATCTACAGTAGGAGAGTCAAAGCGACCAATCCAAGAACCCAAAAATGTTGATCAAACCATCCCCTAGGTATAGGACTCTTCTGGTACATGCTGTAAACGATTTTCTGATCTCAGAAGGATCTCAGGGTGAAAACAGACAGATTTTGAGTTTGTATAACTGGCAAAAAAAATCACATAGTGAGTGATGATACTGTCACCTGCAGCTGTTCCCGAAACCACTTGATTAGTTGATTAATAAACAGATGAGTATTAATATACAGCCTGCTACAAATGTTTTTATTTGTGTTTATGAGAATGTAAAAAATATATAATTATAAATAATAAATTTATTTTAGAGTTATATTCATAATTATATATTTGTTATTCTGTATACATGCACACATTGAGGAGGAGGTGGGGGTGTTGTTTGACCATGGGTTAAGTGAGTTAAGTGGGAAAACAGATTTCCACTAATGATTGTGTCTAAGCATTTTAATGGCGAATAGCTATCACCTTTCACAGCTTTCGTAAACAATGTATTAAATGTAATAGCATTTTGTCAGAGTAGAAATACTTGGGGGGGGGGAAATTAGTCACTAAACACAAAAGTACACTTATATAAAATATTTCTGGTACAGTAATTCAGGCAGTATCTGTGTAATTGTCACAAAAGGCTAATATAGCCTATATCCTGAGGTATATTGTCCTTGAATTTATTGTATTGTATAGTAAACCCATTAGACCATAAATCATGTAATGCATTGGATTCACAATTTTAACTAATTTTCATAGCCTACTGTAGCTGCAAAAAAGTCAGTAAAGCACCAAAGACATGATTAGTGTATTCAACTGAATTTAATCAACAAATGCGGAGTTTCTCCTAATACACACAGAACATCCTTTTATTTCTTTAATATACCACAATTTAAACACTAACATCATCTCTTCAAAAGCTTTTTAATGCAATATATTGCATAATACAATATTGAAGATATTAATTTGTTACAATCAACATACAATCAACATTACACAGACAGGCAAGGAGTAACCAAACACCCAAAATTTATGATAACAATGTATTCCACCACAATGTGTTAAATGTTTGAGCAAATAAGGTTTAGTTAATAATACATTATTAATACCATACTATAGCTGCTTTAAGATAAACGCGCTTACAAACAGATCTTCGAAATATCTTTCAAAAGGCCTAGTTCGAACATACATTCGAACATTTTTTTTTTCCAATTTTTCTTTAAACTGAACTGTATCTCTTAACAGTAGAAAGGGGTACAGTATATGAAGAGTCCTAACTGTGTGTATCAGAGACAGTTTGGCCTCTTTACACTTCAGAAAGAAATTTCTTCAGAATTTTCATCTAACTTCAGGCATGCTGAAAGATGGGTCTAGTGCAATCTGGAAAAAAGGAAACAAATATTAGTCATAATAATGACAACTTTTAGTGCATACGTTTTTTCTTTTAAAACTATGATGAAATAAAAAATATTCTTTTAAAACTATGATGAAACACATTTGAATGTGTTTTATTATTTAGCAATACATTAAGCCAAAAATTACACAGGCATAGGTTACATAAATACAACACTAAAAACAGTAGGATGACAATAAAGAGCAAAACTATAAACCTGAGACTCGACTGATTCCAGTTTCAGAGTCTATACACAGAAACCGAATTGATAATCCGATGCGATTACATTTTAGGTCAGTCTTCAAAGCAAATGCAGAGTAAAGCTTCCCGGTGAGCAGCAGCGATGAAAGCAGCGCTAAAGAAAAAAAAAAAAGCGATCATATGGACGGAGTGAGTGTCACAGCGCAGCTCTGTCTTCACTGTTCATCCGGCTCAGCAGCGTGTATTATTAGCCCACTGGTGAGTATTAAGCACTTTTACATATACGTACATTTTAACCATCTTCATTTATACGCTTATAAATAGAACAGCCTGACTACTGGATACGTTTTTCAGGCAACTGCTTGGCACGCGGTGTCTGTTACGCGCGTGCCTCAAGTTTCGGTGAGTGGACACGCAGCGCGAGCGTATATAAACCTCACGGCGCGGAGCATGTGGTCACTGCAGTCGCCAGGTTTCATCAGTCCGAGTGCACATCGCAGCCCCAAACACAGTCTGAGGTGAGTGAGTGTCTGCACACTTTCATCATTTTTTAAAAGTTATTTTTATTTTATTATTGTTATTAAAAAAATATATTCTTTTTTTTTATTATTTTCATTTATTTATTCTTTAAACTTAGCCTTTAGTCATTCACATGCAATTTACCTTGTAGTTAATAAGTCTGCATCTTATATCAATATATTAATATCCTGTATTGATATGAAAATGTTCATGTTGCACTGTCCATGGCACTTCAGAATGCAACAATTATAACTTCACTTGATAGTCTGTGAGATCTTTATGTTTATAAGTTGTTTATTCATCTTTTCCTTTTTTTTTTTTCCTTCAAAGCAAAAATGGCATTTGCTGGTATTCTGAATGATGCTGACATCACTGCAGCCCTGCAGGACTGCCAAGGTAGTGATTTACAAGAATGTTACCAAATTACCTGAACTTCATGGCTCAACCATGAAGAACATTAGTCTTAAGTAGAGCTGTTGCACTTCAGAGCATTCTGGACATGTTAAAGACATGAGTGATTTTCAAATTACAGTCTTCAAAACTGTTATTTGTTCTCCAGCTGCTGACTCTTTCAAGTACAAGAACTTCTTCAGCAAGGTTGGCCTGAGTGGAAAGTCCAGCGATGACGTCAAGAAGGCCTTTGCCGTCATTGATCAGGACAAGAGCGGCTTCATTGAGGAAGATGAGCTGAAGTAAGAATCTAATTTCTAGAGTTCAATTTTCTTTAGTTTAAAATAATCAAGAAATATTCATATAAAACCTCATCTCTTCCCCTCAGGCTGTTCCTGCAGAACTTCTCCGGGAGTGCCAGAGCTCTGACTGATGCTGAGACCAAGGCCTTCCTTGCAGCTGGTGACAGTGATGGTGATGGCAAAATTGGAGTTGATGGTACGTAAACAATACTGGGCTTTAGGCATTATCTTTACGTAATGAGGACAAATCTATGAGAAAGACACACTCTCAGGATACTGATTGCGTACTTGCACAATTCTGTTATCTATCTCAGATATCTATTTATGTTCTATTAAATTTTTCTAGTGTCCATATAGTTGGTCGCTGTTGTAATTAATGCTTTACCTGGAAGTTATGCAGCAACTGGATTAGCTTTTCTAAAAGTGTTTAATACATGGGTGACACTGTGGTATAGTGGTTAGCACTGTGACCTTGCAGCTCCAGCATAGGGGGTTTGATTCCTGCCTCAGGGTCTGTGTGGGTGGGTTTTGCATGTTCTCCCAATACTTGGTGGGTTTCCTTTTGATACTCCGGTTTCCTCCCACAGTCCAAAGACATGCAGAGTAGACTACTTGGGCTTCCCAAATTGCCCCTAGTACATAAGTGAAAGTATGTGTGTGTGCCTATGTGATGGATTAGCACCCTGTCCAGTGTTTACCCTGCTTTGTGCCCTGAGTTCCCTGGAATAGTCTTCAGGCCTCCCATGACATTCTACAGGATAAATGCTATAGAAAATGAGTGTTTAATAACTTTTTATTTTTATTTTTATCACAGTTAATTTCACTTGTTGCTTTTTTTCCTTTTCCAGAGTTCGCTGCCCTTGTTAAGGCTTAAGCACATCATGCAGCCTATTTTTGGAGTTGATGGTAAATAGGTTTTCTTTATCATTTTATTAACTCCAGTATGGGTTGTTCCTAACCCAGTTTTCCTGCAGATATGTAATTATGTTGTTTTTTTTCAGAGCTTGCTGCTGTGGACAAGGATTAAATGACAGCTGACCATGACAACCTCTTACTGCAAAGGAACAGCAATTCCAAAAGCCTCACTTCAGTCAAGTTGATTTTTATACATGACTTTGACATGCCTGCGCACCTACTGCTCCCAAGCTGCCCACTGTCCTGACTTTTAATGGCAAATGGTTGATTAAGCCATGTCACAAACATGAACTTGGGGTACAATACAATCTGTGATGCACTTTTTGGGAAAGGATGGTAAGAAGATAATAAATGCCCTTTTTTCATTTTTTGTGTCCTCTCCTTTTCTTCTCTTATATTATTTTGCAACGTAAGACATGTACAATTTGTGGTTACTTAAAGACACTAAGGAACTAAACAAAATGGATTTACTATAGAGTGCAGTTTGAAAATTTAAAAAAGTGTTTCTTCATCTGTAAAAACAATTGTTTCTAAGATATGTTAAAAAGACTGATTTTCATTACAGATATATAATGGATCTGGCTAGTTTCATTTCAGGCATATCTTAAATTTTTTTCAGCATAGACGCAAAAGATTTAAATCAAGCCAAAAAAAGTGTAACTCATATCTGAAAATTTTCGTAATATAACAATAACTACAACAAGAGTACCAGAGGAATGCATGAATTCAGAAAAAGTCGGTACTGTATGTTACCTGGCCTCTAAAATTACAGACTACTCCTTCAATATAGAAAATCTTGAAGTACCATGACTTCAGAAGTACAGTGGAACCTTGGATTACGAGCATAATTCGTTCAGGAAGTGGGCTCATATTCCAAAACACTTGAAACCAAATCGAATTTTCCCATAAGAAATAATGGAAACTCAAATTATTCGTTCAACAGCCCAAAAAAAAGAAATACATAAAAATAATTAACACAAAATATAAAGTAAAAATAAAACAAATTAACCTGCACTTTACCTTTAAAAGGTAAGGGTGTTTCCTTTTGTGCGTGCAGGCACTGTGTATGTATATGTGTGTGAAGCTAGAGCCTCTGCCCCTCTCCCCCTTCTCGTTTTACACAGTTACCCTTCCTCCACTCTTTTCACACACACGCGCACAACGGAAACACTGTTTTATCAGAAAAATTAACAAGAAATCTCTCTAATGACACTCGATTGAGCGACACACTGACTGAATCACTGCTGTAAAGTAAAAATAAAACAAATTAACCTGCACTTCACCTTCGAAAAGAATCGCGACAGAGCGATGTTTCTGTGTAGAGCAGAGAGAAAGAGTGTGTGTGTATCTGTGTGTGTCAGTAAGGGCAAAAGTTAGCGATGGGTCGTTCATAAACGATCTGTTCTTTTTGAACAAATCTTTAACGTGACTCAGAAGAACGAGTAGTCTCGGAGAGTGATTCGTTCATTTTCTACTG
>JAOVVA010000054.1:16586681-16605307 GCA_028565275.1 Leiocassis micropogon
CTGTCCAGGGTGTACCCTGCCTCGTGCCCTAAGCCTCCTGGGATAGGCTCCAGGTCCCTGCCACCCTGAATACAGGATTAAGCGGTATAGAAGATGAGTGAGTGAGTGAGTGGGTTAAAACAATATGTGTAATTATCACATGAAACATAACAACGTAATTCTAGCATGTGAGATGAAATGACTGTGTCTGTAAACTTAGTACTGAGGTCACGCCTGGATTTTAATGTTAAGATGCAGTGAAAGCTCCAATCTGAAGAAAAAGAGCTAATGTTGGTTGATTGGCAGTGTGATAGCATCACCTGTTTCTCCTGTGCACTTCTCCTGGCAGCCACTAAGTCCTTCAGTTCCAAGAAATTTTTCCAATGTTCCACCTCTTAGATGACAATAACAGTGGGTTTATTGAAGAGTCAGACACCAAATTAATTTTTTTATTTTAATGCTTTTTGTTTAATGTAAGCAGTGGAATATCTCAGTGATTATTCATCAGTAATTGCTTTTCAAGAGAACAGATGCCTACATAATGCATTTAAGATTGCAATCCATTGGGAATGTATTTTCTGTCTTTAATCTGCACTACAAAGTTCTACTTTGACATTGACTGCAACATCATTTTTGCTGAAGGTTTTGCACACATGCAATGACAGAGAAAACCTCAATGCTTTAAAACTGCTGATACTAATAAACTAAAAATAACAATGCATAAAATGTGACTTAATTATTTTTTTTTAATTAAGCTCTGGTTCCATTTGCATATTGTATATGTACTTATACTATACATTTATTCATATATATATAGTATATTTTTTTGTTTAGGCATGAGCTCTGACAAAACAAAAACCAACCCTGCTCAGAAGAATTAAAAGGTATATTTGAGTAGGAATGGTCTCTATCATTTTTTACAATAGCTGCAAATAGCTGCCAACCTTTGGGCTTTTAATAGGTCAGAAAAGTGTCTGTATCGAGTAAAGTCAAGTCAAATCAAGTAGGCTTTATTGTCACTTCAACCATATACAGTTGGTACTCAGTGAAACGAAACAGCGTTCCTCCAGGACCAAGGTGCTACATGCAATATAAATTTACAACAGAAATTAACAGAAAACTAACTAACTAAGAAGCTGGCCAGCTGAGACAAGACAGATTGACATAACAACATAAATTAACAAAAAAATTAACAAAAAACTAACTAGCTAACTTGTTAGACCTAATAAGCTGGCTAGCTGGAAACTGTCTACGTTTTTATACAGAAGGGACAACATAAAGTGCAAATGCATACAAGGGCGACAACGTGACAGTGTGACAAACATGACATTACAATACTCTGTGGTGATGAGGTGATGAGTTGAGGTAGTCGGAGGAGAAACAGTAAACAGTAAACGTTCCATAATTAGCAGCAAGGATTAAAATAGTTAGTGCAAAATGATCAAGTAATGAATATTGTGCAAAAGAGCATTTACAGGTTGTTGTGTACAATAGTTTGGTAGTGTGGATCAGTTTTGTTTGCGCGTGTGTTGATTAATCAGTCCAGTCTCAATGTTTTGAGGTATGTGTCTGCTACAGCTGATACATTTCCAGCTGATTTAATTTAATTAAATTTTATTTTTTTTATTTATTTATTTATTTATTTATTTAGTTAGTTAGTTAGTTAGTTAGTTAGAAAAGGGAAAAAACCTGTAGCTGTCAATACTTGTGCTTTAGGAACTTACTTTAGGCTTTTTGCAGGCTTCATATATAAAGTTCTCCAACACTCTTCAGTATGCTTCTGCCTACCTTCCAGACACTGCAAGTGATTGATGGACTTGTTGTTCATGAATTGAATGAAATTTTGAGAGTAATACTCTTACACAAGGGAGACACAGTATGTCTCCCTTGTGCACTCCTTTTGGCAGCCCCAGAATTCTTCAATTTCAAGAAATTTGAAGCTTCTTTACTCGACTAAGAAAAATCCAGAGGAAATCAGGGAAATGTACTAACTCACCAACAAGATACCAACAAGACTGGGTTTGTTAAAGAGTCAGAGCTCAAGTATGTCTTTGTTTTAAGTTTAATATGTTTCATGTAAGCCAGGGGTGTCAAACTACTGTATACCCAGACAGGGATGGTGTGGCAGCAGCCTTTCATTCCAACTAAGCAGAAGCTACAACTGATAGTCTGTTGAAAAGAAGATGGAATCGAGTGTGGCTTCTGCTTGGTTGGAATGAAAGTCTGCACACACACATACACACACACACACACACACACACACACACACACATACACTGGCTATTTCAGGATCCAGTCTGAAAGAGTTCCCTCTGCTTTTATATTGACTCTGTTGAGCTTTATCTAAGCAAGTTACGAGTGAGAACAGGTGCAATAAAAGCATTAAAGACTGCAACACATTTAATAGTGAATACACAATTTTGCTATGAGCAGATAAATGGCATTAAATTCTGTGAGTGGAATTTTTTTTTTTCCTAAGCTATTTTTAAATTTAAGCCGCTGGTTGGGTGTTTTGTGTGGATTGTTTGCACCTTGTGGCAAGGGCAGATAAGTGACTTTAAGGCTGACTGCAGTATCATTTTTATTAAGGTTTTGCAGTGAGATAGAGAGCCTTTCCAGTAAACACTAGATGTTGTTAGGCCAGATTGGGTTGATCCATCAATCTGTTTTCACTTGAATGTTTTGAATGTTCTCAATTTCACATCTAAAAGACATCCAAGGGATATCAATATTGAATGTCCCACGACTAGCTGAATGAGGTACGATGTGTTAGAACGAAAGACATGCATAGAAACACTTCTGTACAATTGCATAATTGGTCGAAATATTTACGGAAAAAGAGGCAAACAAATCCAGAAATCCAGAACATGAGGCAGCAACAAAAACACAGTGAGGCACAAAGCCAGCGAGCCAAAGCAATGAGCAAACAGAGTATTAGAAGAAAATCCAAAAATCACCAAACCAGCGAATCAAAACTAAGGCAAATCAGACAAGATAACAAAATGCAAGGCTTGATAAGTTCACACTAGTGCACACTGAGCATTACTCACCGTGCTAGAGACCAGGGAGTCATTACACAGAAAATAAGGGAATGGTGACAATCTTTTAAATTTATAACTTCAAATATACATTACACAGTATAAAAAGATACACTAAACTGATTGTCCAATAAACATCCAGAAATAAATGTTTTTCAAACTAATTCTAAATATAATTGAGAACCTTACCACTTGAGACACTTGTCTTCCAATCTAACACATCATTCTACATTCAGCTGCTAATGGGATGTCCAGTGTTGATATCATTTAGAAATTATATGTTTACTAAGTTAACACATTAATGCTGTTATTATATGATTGTCCCTTAATCTGAGAATACATATGCATTGGTAATGCTCAAACTAAATAAATTTCAAAAATGAGGTGTATTATGTGTCATTAATGAGTGAAGACTACTTAGTTTTTTGTTTAACACAGATACTTTCAGCGTGCTCTGATAGAGAATGAAAACAAGGATTTTCTGGCAGGTTCAGAAGGTAATAGTGTTAGCAAAATTGAAGGAAAATAGAAATCTTGCTAATAGCTATGTTTTTTGTTTTTTTTTTCTTGGATTTTCAAACATATTCTACTGACATGATAGATTTTCAGTTCATGATAGAGAACTGAGCTTGTGCATCAGTAGAAAAAGTGCATGCCCGCTTGACTGTTACGACGAACCTTGGACAAAAGTATAAGAACCCTCATGTGTCAGGGTGTGAAGCATTCAGTTCTGAGCCTTTCCTAACTGGTTTAAATGCAAATATCTGCACTGTTTATTATAGTATTACAATTATTACCTTTGTAGACATAGATTTGCATAGGGATGGTCCCTACCTACTTTCACAATAGATGTTTGGGGAAATAAATAAATTAATAAATTGATTAACATATGGGTTTAGGAGAGCTCTATACTAAAAAAAAAAAAAAAAAAAATTTAAATGAAACAACTAAATAATTAAGTATAAAATCTTTGAATGTGCAGAGTATGTACATATGACTCCTTTCTCACCTCATGATGCTCTATGGGGTTGAGAAACCAGGGGCTAGTTATGGTTCCTAATTATCTTTGTTCATGTTCTAAATATTTACAGGTACTGTAGTTGAGCACAAGACCTGTAGTTTATAGTCATTTATGTTGGATAATAATTTCAGGAATCTTTTTTCCTGATATAATGGAACGCACTAGAACAGAAATAACTTGAGTGGGCAAAATTTGGTAATTTAATAAAAGAAGAAACTTTCTTGCAAGCACTGGCTTTAAGATGCAACAAGCACACATTATTTATATGTGAAGAAGCACACTCTATATCAAGGTTCATTGTTATTTATTTTCATTATTTTAATTCACATTATTAAAAAAACAAGATTGTATTAAATGAAAGTGAATTAAATTAAATGCACGATATACTGGCACCAATGACTTAAAATGAGTTTTTTGATGCCAAAGAGGAGAAATAGGGCATGGAAATTAAACAGTACCATAATGGAGCACATTCTGGTTGTTTTAAAGCATAGTCCAAGATTAATTAATAATTTCCATTTTAAATGCTGTACATGAGGAAGTTCTCAATAGTTCTCAAAGATAGTCTAAGACCAGATGAATGCTTTAGAGATCCCATTAGTGTGAGGGTGCACCTTGAGTAGTGAAAATATCACAGCTGTGCTGATATTTAGTGATATTTAGTATAATCTAAAGTCAAATTTTTGCTCTTATACAACTGTTCCACGAACACAATTTATTATCAACAGATTATTATGTCTTGGTTTATTAACCCAGTTATTTTGCTCCACTAACACATATCCTTCAGCAACTGGTTAAACTAACTAACCACGACTGGAGGAGCTGTCACCCAACAGTGTAATTAAGAATGGTGAAAGTAGTTTTAAATTCTTACCGGTACTATGTATCCAAAAGGTGAGGAGAATAAACCATGAAGGTGGTGAAAATTCCTGTAAATCTCTGTATATCTAAAAAGTTTCTCTTTAAATTTCCACTTATTTACTTTAGAATAACAGCTACCTTAACCTTACAGGGTTGAATCCCAAATAGTGGAAAATGAAAAGCTAGTGTGCTAGGGTGTAAAATCCCTTGTTCCACACACAAAGTAGTGCCTTTGGTCAGGGGTTAAAGAGGGATGTAGTATTCAGCCTTGTGTTCAAAACAACATAGCAGTTACTAAGGAGACAAAGTGTTGTTTAAGATGACATAACATTATCAGATGTATTTTCTTGCTGAAAATGTTTCTGTGACTGGTTTTGAATGTGGCTTTAATAGGCAGGTGCTTTCTTCAGTACTGTGGATCATAGCAACCTAGGGTAAATAGAATTGCAATTCCATAATTTAATTGTTTAAGAAATCTTTATTGCATTGGTTTGTTTTATAGTACATTATGTCACTTTAAACTGGCAGTTTGCAGTATGAAGTTATGTATGCGGTCATTGCCCTCACATCTGGCTCGCGGTGATAGATCAGGGGCTGCAAGCAGAGAATTTCTTCTAGCCAGGATCAGATGTGCAAATTTTTCCAAATATATATGAGAAATAAACTTGGTAAAATACTCATATGTCTAGTAAGATCTGGATCCTATACAATACAAGAAGATTTATTTCTAAACTTTTCCAATGAATCGTATTCTTGACGTTTTATGTGTGGTCTGTAAGTGTGTACCTTATATATTCTGTATCAAGAAGTCTATACAGTATAACACTGCTTCCCTAACTCAAATGCTTTCATCTTGTTCTTCTTTAAATTTTTGGATAGTTTACAGTGTTTAACTTATCTATCTATCTATCTATCTATCTATCCATGAGCCAGCCACTGTTCTGCTTATCTTAACTTAACAGATGTTTGTTTGAAATGTCCTGTTTACTACAATGCACAATCACTGTATTCAAACCCTGGCAAATTATTTTTTTATTTATACATTTATTAATTCATTTATCTTCTCACTTACTCACACATTGTCTGTACTGCTTTATCCTGTATACAGGGTCGTGGGGAGCCTCGAGCCTATCCCAGGAGACTTAGGGCACAAAGCTGGGTACACCCTGGACAGGTGTACAATCCGTTGCAGTGCACACACCCAGACACACACACACACACTCCCACGCTCTGGGCAATTTGGGAGCACCAATCAGCCTAATCTGCATGTCTTTGGTTGTGGGAGGAAACCAGAGCACCCAGAGGAAACCTACCAAGCATGGAGAGAACATGCACACAGACCTAAAGTGGGAATCGAACCCAGAACCTGGAGGTGCAAGGCAACAGTGCTAACCACTAAACCACCAAGCCACCTTTTCTATACTGCTTGATTCTGGAAGGAAGCCTCTCTGGGCACAAGGCGGGGTACACCCTGGACAGTGTGCCAATCCATCGCAGGGCACTCATGCACATATTACACACACACTACGGGCCATTTGGGAACACTGACTAGTATCAAAATAACAAATTGTGTGACAGCGTCACAAGCACTCGACTGGCCTGCACCTCAACACCAACCCCACTGAACACCTTAGGGATGAACTGATCCAGGGTTTTGACAGGTTGCGATTTATGCTCCACTCTCATTGCTGACAGAATTTAAGTAGCTAAACAGGTTGTTCTGAACAAATTAAGTGCTCTTCTAAAAATTCATGCATTTTATTTATTATTAATTATTATTAATAATAATTACCACAGGTTTAAGAAACATTTTTTTTATTAATTAATGGATTAATCAGCTTTACTACGACATGAATTAAACCAGAATTAGTGATGTTTACACGGAACTGTTTTTTTCACAGCATTTGATGTACTCGAGCAGTTACACACGGTGTGCTGTCAGAAACCGGAAGTATGTTCGAGCGCCTCGGAGGCTTCCTCAAACAGATTTTCTCTTTGGAGGAGGGTCTTTGAGCACGCTCACTGATCACTGCTCTCTCATTGTTGCTTTTTTTTTTGCACACACTTAAGATCTCTTAATCTTAATCTCTGGCGCAATGCTGTAAGAGATACGCATGTTTTTGGTAAGTACCTCGTTAATGCACTTGAATCCGTGTCACACTGTTTTATGTCCTGTTGCTAGCAAGAAATTTAGCAAGCAGTAGTTCTAACTGGGTTAATTCAACGGTTTTTGTTTTTGTTGTTATTCTTGCTCTGGGTATTTTATTTTCGCGAATTGTACTACTTTATACGTTTTCGTGTACCTGTCCACTCGACCCGTGTTTTTTCCTAATGATTTGAAGACCGTGACAGTAGACTAGCCTTTTAAACATTCAGTTAGGTTCTGTGACAACACCATGCTCAGTGGCAGTTTGGCGAGTGTCACAGATTAATTTCCACAAACAGTCAGCAAATCCAAAAAGTACAAGGAAATCCATTCACTTTCATTTCTTGTATATTTTCACTGGCTTGTAGCTGTGTTGAGGAAGTCTTGGTCAGCTTCAGTTTCATTCACTAAACACAGCCGTGGGCAAAAGTTTTGATAATGACAGAGATATAAATTTTCACAAAGTCTGCTGCTTCAGTGTTTTCAGATCTTTTTGTCAGATGTTACTATGGTATACTGAAGTATAATTACCAGCATTTCACAAGTGTCAAAGATTTTTAATGACAATTACATTAAGTTTATGCAAAGAGTTAATATTTGCAGTGTTAATTCATCTGCAATTCATCCTGACTGATGGCAGTTCATTCTTGCATAATCAATGCTTGGAGTTTGTTAGAGTTTATGGGGTTTTGTTTGTCCACCGACCTCTTGAGGATTGACCCCAAGTTCTCAATGGGGAGTTTCCTGGCTATGGACCCAAAATTTCAACGTTTTGTTCCCGGAACCACTTAGTTACCACTTAGTTATCCATCATGTTGGAAATGGCAAACTATTGGTAGCTTGCCATCATACATTTCAAGAAGGGGAGCAAAGAAGCGGGAGCACAGATTTGGCTGTACACTGTTTTGGAAACTTATTTCAAATTTGTTTAAGTCATGGGTTACAACGTAGACATGAGCAGATCCAGTCCGTAGTTTCTTTGTGTAGCCTTTGTGTTTTTTCGGTCATCAGTGACTTTCGCTTTGGAACTTTCTCATGGATGTCATTTTTTTCGCACTCTCTTTCTTATTGTTGAATCATGAACACTGAACTTAAGTGAGGTTTGCAGTTCATTAGTTTTTAATGAGCTCCTGGATGAATCGTAGTTGTGCTCTTGGAGTAATTTTGGTAGGCCGGCCACTTCTGGGAAGCTTCACGACTAGAGATGGGGGACTAAAAATCGATTTTGTTATAAGTCTCAATTCTTTTTTGAGGCGATTCATGTATCACCACACTGACTTCAAAATAGATTTTAAAGGAAAATCATTTTTACATTTATAATAGAGATGACCTGATTGGCTAGTGACTAGATTTGGCTGGTTTTCAGTTTGATTGGCCGTGACTGGTGATGAGCTGATCAGCCTCAGATATAAACGATTCTGTACCGAGCTCGGAAGCTTCTGAGTGGCACACCAGAAATGCATTTGCATAGCGGTACATTATCAAAAATCACGGGCTTTAAGAGCCTCTGGTCAGCCCCTTTCTCTAAACTCTGCGAGCGATCTCAAACTAACTAATTACACACGCTTACAGAAGTCTCAAAACACAACAAGGGCAAATTAGTCGTAAATTGTGAGTGCTAGAAGCTCTCTGTGCCCACATTAGAAGCTCCTGCACACTTGCAACCACTCCACTAACGCTCTAACCTTCAGGTTGACTTTTGAGACTTTGGAGGCATTTAAGGCAGTAAAATGTCACCTTTTCTTTATAATCCTACAGGAGGTACACTGAACTATTTACACATTTTCATGCCATGTGGTAGGGGTAAATTATTTACTAAGATTGTTTAGAAATAATAATATCGGATATTGTATTTGAATTTAGGCAAGTGATAAAAATTATGTTACAACGAATAGACTACATTTATTAATCATAATAAATTTTAAAGGTTTAAAAGTGTAAAAGTTCTTTTCCAAAAGTTCTGGGAAAAAAAATAAACACCTGATACTTATAGAATCGCACCTAGGTATCATGATAATATCGAGGTGACTGATGATTCCCATTCCTATTCAAAGTTTTCCTTTTTTCACGTAGGGCCAGGTAGGTTTGGACAGTTTTTTTTTCCCTTAAATAAATGGAATTATCATTTTAAAATGCATTTTGTATTTAGTTGGGTTATCTTTGTGTAATATTAAAATTAGTTTGATGATCTTGATCATTTAAGTGTGACAAATATTCGCCAAAAACAGGAAGGGGGCAAGTACTTTTTCACAGCACTGTTTGTTCAAAGAAGAAATGAGGCTTAGAAACATATTTAACTCCTTCAGACTAGCACTTGGTAGAACCATTTTTGCTGTAGTAATTACTGTTAATCTGTTGGAGGTTACACTCAGCTTTGGCCCCTGTTTGGTAGCTATTTTCACCCATTCGTCTGATGGCTGATGTGCTTCATGTACTTCGGGTTGGATGTGGATGTTGTTTGTTGACTGCAATTTTTAACCAGTGCCACAAATTGTCTATTGTATTCAAACCTGGGACTTGAGACTTGCCATGCAAAATGTTAACTGTTTTTTTTGTTTTTTTTAAACATTTCTCCATTGTTTTGGCATTGTGTTGGAGACTATTGTCCTGTTGGGTAGTGTAGTGTTTACTATGGATGTTTGATCTCTTTAGACCCTTTCCCTAAGTCTCCATAGTAATTAAACTCCTTAGCAAGATTCTGTATGTAGGCTGTATAAGTTTATATAGCCTCTGTATTTATTGCTGTTTAAAAGATATTCTTTCTGCCAAATGTTGGCTCTGCAGATTAAAGGCATGCCCATCAGGCTGCTCCCAGGGAGGACGGACGAACTTCGAACACACTCAAATGCTGATGATCAGGTGCTGACAGAGTGAACTATGCCCCTGATATCTAACAGTTTGTATTGTCAGGTTAACTACACTCAGATGTTACCCGCTGTCTCTTACAGCTTTTTTCTTTTTCTTTCTGTTTCTGTTCTGTTCTTATGTCAGTCCAAGAATGGCTTCTGCAACACAGGAAAAACAGTACCCCGCATCTCTGCTTAGTTTTTTCATCTATAACCCTAAGTTCGGACCACGTGAAGGGGAGGTAAGTTTCAGAAATTTTCCTACAAGAATCTTATTCCTATAAGCAGACAAGAATCCTTATCTTTTACCCACACTGTGAAATTTGAAAATCATGTGCATACTTTTGCATGTGTTGATGGACGGTGCAGTTGGACTGGAATATCTGAAACTTGAAACTTTCTAGGAAATGAAAAGGAGACACAGAAGTCTTTTATAGGAATTTCTCCTGATTGACTATAAGACATGTCACACAAAAGTGGTCGATGATTTTATGTGATGGGAAGCAAAAAGGGTATTTACTTGTTTATGTAATTTAAATGTAATTAAGTTAATGCGATTAACCAATCTCTTCACAGTTTTTAATCATTTTATTGCCACTCTGGGCATGTTAGAGAGGTCATAAATTTGAACATTGGAATAAAAAGGGAGCTATGCATGATTTCAAAACAGTGTAATGGGGCCATACAAACAAAGACAGACCAGATGACATGAGACAAAAAAGTTTACATTTTTAAAAATATATGGTTACTTACATAGTGGCCAGAATGTAAATGTTGCAGTGAATACAGTTATGCACTTGTCCCAGCTTATTAGGACCCAAGCTTGTATCTACATTCATTTAGCTGATACACTGAGAATCTTTTCAGTTATTGCCCAGTGGCGGTCCTTTTTCATTGCTATATAAAGGACTGCTATATTCATTATTAATCTTTATTTGGGATTTCATTGCTATATAAACTCAAAGCAGGTTGGAGTTTCAGACATGAAAGCTTTTGTGTATTCTGTGTGACCTAGTTTTTGAATTGGTTGATAAACA
Source organism: Leiocassis micropogon (assembly GCA_028565275.1). Taxonomy (NCBI): domain Eukaryota; kingdom Metazoa; phylum Chordata; class Actinopteri; order Siluriformes; family Bagridae; genus Leiocassis; species Leiocassis micropogon. The sequence continues at coordinate 16,597,610 of JAOVVA010000054.1, forward strand.
TTTAATTATGATGCTAACCACTCTAACATTGTCACTGTGTTCTGTTGCACAGGAGGAAAAAAAGATATTATTTTATCATCCCTGTGACATAGAGAAAAATGAAAAGATTCGCAGCGTTGGACTCTGTGAGGCCATTGTTCAGTTCACTAGGTACGTATCTGTGCTTGGGTAAAAATAATAAACGTGTGTGTATGCATCAGAAATGAATCATGACTTTCAGTCTTGACACATTTAGTGAGTTTCAAACTTGTAATCAAATGGAATAAATAAAAAACCTTGCAAGTTCCTCCCCAAGTGAGGAAAAAAAATATTTGTATACTCTGGGTTGAAATTCTTGTAAATGCTTTGAAGATCAATGATCAGTAATCCATCATGCAAGCGAACCAATAAAAAATAAAAAACAGAAAAAATCTAAATTGTCACAGAAGAATTTAAGATGTTGATTGATTCACAACATTAATTAGTGCGGTGAGTAACAGGCAAGAAAACAGCTGCCAGTGGACTCTCGACAGCACAGGGAATATATCTGTGTTGCTAGTTAGCATTAACCCAACAAGAATATGAAGGCAGCAGAATATTTTCTTTTTTTAGTAACAGCTAAAAAGGGAACTAGCAATAAAAAACACACACAGTACCACAGCACACTTGTGATGGGTGCATAACAAATAGCCTTACAGCTGTGATGATAGTCTGAAGAATAGGGGAAAAGAAATCACACATTCAAAAGACTCCCAAAAACACAACCTATTAAACTAACAAACAATTCACGTCACAGAATCCAATGACAAAATAATTACACACACATTTTTATCAAATAACTTCTTGCAATAAAACAAAGAAAGTATGAGCTCATGTTGCTGTTTTCTTGAAGCCCTTTTCTTCTGAATGAAGCAAACAATGTCATGCGCATACAGGTGATCCTTGGCTTTAATAAATTCAACAGCATGTCCTTTTGGTTCCAAAACGTTTGGTCTTTTATGGAATTTCACGCATGACGGTCTCTTAATTTTAATAAATCCAAAAAAACAATTCCTTCCTTTAAGCACCACGTAAACCCTAACAAAGAGAATTCTCACATCAGGTATAGCTCCCAAATTACAAAAACTCCCACATCGTCATTATAAGATCATCATAACTCAGTCAGGATGCTAAGTAAACTTTTTTGATATACTGTATAATGATCTGTGACGTTTCTAGTGCAGGCATAGTGATGTTCAAATCTAGTGGAAAAAATATTCCCACCAATGATGCACCAACATCTGATTTGGTTGTTTTAAGTAAATCAGTCTTAATTAGTGCCTTCATCGGGCTCTCAGGGAAAGCCTCTAGTGTTTAGTAACTACATAGGAACAGCAGAGAAGTAAAAGTCTGATTGGCTTCCTGGGTCCTAAAAACACAGGTGCTGGAATGTTTATAAGTAATACAATAATTAAAGTGGCAAGTTTGTTTTTTTGTTGAGAAATATTAGGTGTTGTTCATTGTATGCATGTATAATAATCATTGATCAAAGCATATCAGTTAATGGTAAAATTTACTTATTAGTAGATTTTAAAACTAGATTGATGTAAAAAGTCATATTATGTACAGAATTATTAAGCTGATGCAGTCATTTATTCTGTATTTGTGTCATTGTGTTCATTCAATTTAAAATAGCCCTGATGTTCTACCGATTTTTTTTTTACATTTGCAGGACCTTCTGTCCCACAAAGCCAGCAAAATCACTTCACACTCAGAAAAACAGACAGTTCTTCCACGAGCCTGAGGAGAGTTTCTGGATGGTCATGGTATATACATTTAGGAGTTTTCTTAATGCTGATGTACTTTGCTGCAGAGTATTGTAGTCTGTGTTGCTTTGTGAAATGTTTGATCAGTGTTTGTTTTGAGTAATGGACATTTTTTCTCAGATCTGCACAATTTTAACTGTTAATTATTAAAAAGAGCATTTAGAGAAGAAATGTAGAATTCCTGAGAGTTTAGGTGTTTCCTAACTTCTCGAGCTCCTACTTGTGTTTAAATGTATGTGTTGGCAGAATCATGAATGCAATTTTTTAGATTGTGTAGTTACAATGAGTTACTGCTGTATATATGTATTATACCATCACGTTTAAATAACATCCATTACATTTTCTGCAATATTCTGTGATTTTATTTGTAAGGTCGTAAGGAACCCAATGGTAGAAAAAACCAACAAAGACGGGAAGCCACCCACTATAGAATACCAAGAAGAGGAAATTCTGGTTTGTGTTATCTCGCTAAATTTGTTTTATGATAAATCTCAGCGACATGGTTGGGATAGATAATGTCTGAGAGATCGAGAGTAATCGCTGTATCAAAGTTTTTTTTCCCTTTTCTTTCTTTCCCTTTCTGCGTTCTAGGACTCTGTTTATGGTGCAGTGTTACAGCAGTGCTACAGCATGTATAAGGTAAACTATATTTTCTGTTCTATCAAAACCCTTGATCGGTTGAGTGCGTTTGCTTATTTGGTGCTACATGTTTGTGGCCTCGTCTCTGTTTGCAGCTTTTTAATGGCACTTTCATCAGGGCATTTGAAGCTGGTGGAGTGGAGCTGCTTACTCAAAAGCTTGAAAAGTTCTTCTACAGGGTAAGATAAACTATTCATAAGGAAAGTGATCTTCATCAGCTAAAAGACTTGTGTGAGTTTTATGTGAGTAGTGTGTATGTAGTCCACATTGTAGTAATTAAAACATGAGATCATGGATACCAGACAAATTACTGAAATACCTATCAGTGTTGGATGAAATTTTAATGTATACTTTCTGAAAATAACATAGTTATAACCTCATCATTATATTTAGCCGTAATTTTCTTTAATTGTTTGTCTGCAGCTAGTAAGAAGCTCAGCTGTGCAAAATAAGTGTTGTTTGTCTGATGAGTTGTTTTATTTAAATTGTCTCCCTGATGGACTCGTGCTTATTCACCTGTCTTAATAATTCAGCTGTGGTCAAGGAAAACCCTTCTCATAACCTCCATTCAAACTCGAGCCTTGGCCTAGTGGCCTCTGTGAAGCTGTAATGTGGTCCGAGGTTGAAATGCCACTGACTGCTGTGCAAAAGCAGTTCAACATCTTACTGTATATCACTGTCAAATTACATGATGTCAGCCTCCATTAGCAAGACTCCCTGGCATTAGCACTTGTGGCTGCATTTATTTTTCTAGTCCTTTCCTGTCACAGACATAATTAATTCTGCCATATCTGAGTTTTGAAATGCAGTTTGAGCAGTAGCTGAAACCTCTAACAGTAGCAACAATATGTTCCTGGGTATCTTTAGGAAAGAATAATGAAAAAATAATTACAGGTCTGGCACAGATCGTGGTACACGTCCATTTATTATGATGATTATGTCAATGGTCATGCTGCAAAACATATTTATGTGTGTTGTAATCTGAGAACTGTCACTGCAGCTGAATTCTTTTAAAAAGCCAAAAAATGAAGAAGAAACTGGGATTCCCCAAAATTGGCGTTTTCTATCGATACCATATTAGTGTATGATTCCTGTACTTACAAAAAATCTTCTAAAATTATTTATTTATTATTATTTTTAAGCTTGCTCATGTATCTTTCTACAGTACGATATAGAGTAAAGTATAAAGTATAGTCTAAAATATTAAGATGTTTTAAGAGACTTGGTGGCAAAAGCACCTGGATTAAATAAAGGCATATCTAAATACAGACATAGTTTTCACAGTCGTATTTGTTATTTTTTTTGTTTGTGTTCATGAACAGTTGCTGTTAGACATCATTAAGGCTGCCTTTTTATATTTAAAGATATTCCCATTTTAAAATGCTAGATGTTTACTTATATGTTCAAAAGAGAATATATTGCATTAAATTGCATTAGAGTGCATTGTATTACATTACAGTGCATTATATTACAGTGCCTTGCATTACAGAAGGAGAGACTATAGGAGAGTAGGATGTATTAAAAATGTTAACAATATGAAGGGTTTCCTCAGTTCACCAGACATGTACAAACTGTTTTTTTGTGTTTGTTTCATTGTAGTACATACAGACACTGCACCTCCAGTCATGTGACCTCCTGGATGTGTTTGGAGGAATCAGCTTCTTCCCTCTGGATAAAATGACATACCTGAAGATCCAGTCTTTTGTCAATATAGTGGAGGAAAACCTGAGCTTGATCAAGTACACAGCCTTTCTCTACAATGACCAGCTCATCTGGTAAACTTTGACAATGCTTAATTACTGAATAATAAACTGTCTGGCCAAGAAAATATGGATAGCAATTAAGCATTCCATAAAAACCTTAAACTGTACAATTAATGCATTGATTAATATGTTTCACCTGGCAACAATTCTTTTAACTCTAGGAACTTCTCATTACTTAAACAACCATGTCGAATGATGTATCCCATGGTCCTGGAAAGAATGCACATCATTGTATCCGCTGTACAAACCTCCGAAGGCAGTGTTGTGATCTGGCGTTGCTTTAGTTGGTCAAGTCTAGGCTCAGCAACATTGTGTGGCAATAAAATGAAGTCAGGTGACGACCTGAATGTACTGAATGACCAGGTTATCAGGTTATAGAGTTTTTTCCTTCCCTGATGGCACAGGCATACAATGACTCATATTGTGAAAGAGTGGTTCTGGGAGCATAAGGAATCATTTTCACACATGAATTGGCCACCACAGTTTTTGGGATGTGCTGCAGAAGAACTTACAGAGTGGTTTGACTCTCCCATCATCAGTAAAAAAAAATTATGAAAATATTATTATATAAAAGAATTTATTTTGGCCAGACAGTGTAATTTACTGATAAAGAGTTGGCACCAATTAAGCACCAGCACTGTCTTTACTCTTAATCTTTAGAGGCTTCTGTCTGTTTTTCTTACAATTGTTCTGCTTTGCTTTGGGATCTATTAAATGGAATGCTGAATCTGTATCACACTTCTTTGGATAAAAATATTTGTCAAATAAATCCATATAAAATAAGTATTGCATGAGATTGCAAATATTGCCCATTAAATTCTTGAACTATCTTCTTCCACAGTCCAAAGACATGCAGATTAAGCTAATTGGCCTTCCCCAAATTTGCCCTAGTGTGTGAATAAGCGTGTGATTTTGTGTGTATGCGTGTGTGCCCTGTGATGGAATGGCAGCCTGTCCAGGGTGTACACCGCCTCGTGCCCTAAGTCTCCTGGGATAGGCTCTAGGCCCCCCGTAACCCTGTATATAGGATAAAGTGGTATAGATGAGTGAGTGAGTGGTTGAAATGTGAGATTGCCAACCCTTCTACCCATTAAGGGTCTCTTAACGTAAAAGACAATATTTAGCATAACATTTAAAAATGGACACACCATATACTTCAGGATTTAAACACAATATGTAACATTAGCAAAGTATCTAACACTTATAAGTTTGACATTTTATGATCACTTCTTATTATTTTGAATTTGATCCTAAACAGCAAGTTCAAATATTTACAGGGATGCATTGTGTTAGCAACAATGAGTAACACAATGCAATCTTTGCTAATATATTTTTGTATTTAAGTGTATTTAGTTAGAGGTTCAGATAATGCAAGTGTTAACTAACTTTGTTACTTTATTATAATTAATTATGGGTTATTAATGCTGAAGTTCATGTTCAGTCTAAGTTAGAGGAACCTCCGCGTAACACATTACTAAGATATCTACAGTATATACAGAGAAAAGAATAAGCCCTTTCCTAAACATGTCTGTAATCTCACTCATGCAAAGGTTTAGAGGCAGACTGAGCTCTGATATTAAAGCTCCTAAAGACCTGCTATCGAGGGTAGTTGCTTGTATGTGCAGCATACCTGGATACCAGATACAACAGATTCTAGATCTAGCAAGCCTTGAAAATATACAAAGCACACCGTATTTTTTTTTATTTGCCAAGTCACATGATCATGCAAATGTTTTTTTTTTCAGGAGTGGGCTGGAGCAGGATGACATGCGCATTCTGTACAAATACTTGACAACATCACTGTTTCCAAGGCATACCGAACCTGAGGTGTGGTCATTTTCACTTTTTAGTGCATTTAGCCCCTTTTAGACAAGGATTCCTTTAAATTAACCTAATTGCATCTGAACACGCCAGCTTTATGTGCACCCAAAGTTATGATGTGTTAATGTAGGATGTTGTTAAACAGTAAGTGGGTTTACCAATCATCACAGTCTAAGTGATGTTTTATAAAACTATGACTTAATTCCAGGCGTTCTTCTGTAAGCTGTTGGTATAACCGCAATAAAGAATGGCTGACTTTTGGGAGACTTTTGAGTAAAAGTGAACACAATGATGTGTGAAAATTGGCCATTGTTCTGGATGCGCTAAATCATTCTCCTGGAACACACTCGTATCTATCAGTCATGTTGTAAGAAAACGCTGACCTTGATAGGTGTGAGAGAACAATAGCATGACCTATTTCTGAATGTCGGAAAGCTTTTATTTTAACAGATTGATGTATCCAGCAATGTTACATGTCCTGTGTCTGGGAAGGGCTTTATTTACATATATATTTGAGTTTACATGGAACTGCATAGTATTCTATGTAGAACACAAATTAATTTTCTGTGTATGTGCTCCGACAGCTCGCAGGCAGGGACTCGCCTCTAAGACCGGAGGTGACTGGGAACCTGTTGCACTATGGCAGGTAAGTACAGCACTGTCTGCTCTTGACATACACCACATTTCTGATCCTCTGCCTGTGTTAGACTCAGGTGTCCAGGGTACTTGGCTCAGTTGACAAAGCCCGGCTCTGATAGATTGCCTCTGATCACGTAGCGCAAAAGAAATTAAAGTGCTCTGATGGCGTGGAACAAAGACCTGTTCCATCCGAGTCCGTACTGGATGGTGGATTATAGGTCAGTGAGTGCACCAGCAAGGTTTGTGTTGCAGCTTATTTGGCAGTAGTGTTAGCCCTGCAGATTACTTTTATACAACTAGAGCTGATGGGGTGTTGGCTCTCTTCAAGCAGGCTGATTAGATTAGCCCCCTGAGCCTCCTGCAGCAGGATTGTGTACACAAACATTATGTTTATGTGATCAGGGCAGAGAACCAGGCCAGGGCTCTTAATCAAAGGCTACATGAACACCGTTCACTTCCACACCAGTAATCCGCTGATCATTTCCTCTAGACAGCTAAACTAGGGTATAGTAGTGTCAGGTCACAGTTGTTCAGTTTTGTACAACTGGTGATGGTCAATTCGAACAATGTTATTTTCTTTATACAACCGTGGACATTGTCACACAGAAGGAAAAGTTTCTTGCTGTGTGAAGCAAGAAAAGTTTTACAAATGAAATCAATTTTAAATGTAACTGTTATTAATCCGTTGTTATCTATTGCACAAATGCGCTCTGGTTTATATAATGTAGTCACGTCAATTGGAACATTTCTACATTTTGTAACTTTTTTTTTTTATTCAACTAAACATTTCTATTATTCAAGAATAAACAATATCCAATTAGAGGCAGAGAAAAACACTCTCTATGGGCTGAGTAAACAGGAGACAGTTTCAAAATAAAATTAATATAATTGTGTTTGGTCCTCTTACACTCTCTTTTATTAATTATCCAATCAATTAATTGATTATAGTATTAATAGTAATTAATAATAATAATTATTATTATTCTTTCTGTCATTCCTGTTTGTCTGTTGAGCAAACTCAAGTTAATGTTTTTGTATGCTTGTAAATCATA